>JAQFZC010008285.1:0-10323 GCA_034695205.1 Dicyrtoma fusca | reverse complement strand
CATGGACTTTCGAAGAAATAGTTTCGAAGTCGTGGTTTTCGAAGATTTGTATTTCGAAGCTGTGACCGTGAACCGTATGCAGTGTGCAGTGTATTGAGTCTGAGCATTGAGATGCGTGTATTTAGGATAATAGGCGAAGCGAGTAGCGAGCGGATGTTAAATGTTGACTTTGTATTTATTTACATTTTTCAAATTTCAATTTCTTTTATCTTTTCATACGAGAATTCAACACATTTCGGCGTCGGTCTTTCTTCTTCGTCCCTCGTACATTTATTTCGTAGGGTGTTTGTGTTTGGTAGGACTGTGTAAGTGTGTGTGCTGTGCCTATAGACACAATGAGCAACTGTGGATCTGTTTCTGTAGTTGTTGGACTGAAGGTGTGGGTGGGTGTGAGGCTGAATTTTATTTACAAATTATTTTTCCAAATACCAAAGTTTGGAGGAAGCGTGAAGAAGGAGTATGTTGCGTTGTAATGCTTGTGTTTGCTAGGGTGCTCCCCTCTCCTCATAAACAACTTGTAAATTACAAATATCCGATCTTTTGTCGACTCAAATCGCCTCGGATCTTCAGACGGTATGGCTGAGCAGTGGAACACATACATAACATAAATGTGATTTGCACCATCCTTGCATCTCCAGATGCAGGCAGGCAGACCCATGGTGTGATACTTGAGTACCGTAAATCTCTGATTTGTAGGTAGGTAGGTTGTGTAGGGAAACAAGGCAGTACATAGTTCTGAAACATATTAAAATTAGAGTAGAATTAAGTTCAAAAATATTAATTAAAGTAAATAATAAAAGTTTCATATTTCGAAAATACTAAAATCATACAATACACATGCTTCAATGTCTACGACAGCATTTTTCAAAAATGTCAAGTTTAGTTTCTGTAAAAACGCTTTTTGAAAGTGTTGGTTTCTGTGTGTTGTTGCATTTTCAAAAATACTAATTTCTATAAAATCACTTTTTCAAAACGTTCATTTCCAAAACAGAGTTTTTCAAAAAATGTTAGTTTCTTTAAAACTACTGTTTTAAAATGTTAACTTCTATAAACATGTTTTTCGAAAACGTGAATGTCTCCAAAATGCCTATCAAAACTGTTAGCTGCCAGGTCCATTAATTGCATTATTTTTCAAAAATGTATGTTTCTCCAAAACTGCTTTTATAAAATTTGCAATCCGGCTAAAAACATATTTAAAATTGCCATTTTCGCGTATTTTTTTGAAAAAACTTTGCTTGATTGTCAGTGTTTAAAACCTAACAACACTGGATGATTTACGGTACTATGCAGCAGCACAGCTACCGCTCTTCACAATGACGACATCCAATTTGGAATGGAAATGGAAACATGTGGGCTGGAATGGTCACAGTAATGGCAGTCAGAGTCTTACAATGGCAAAAGGGCAAAGTCTATGCAGTGTCAGTGGCAGACCTTCTATTCCTGGACAACATGTGGTTGCCCTAAACAATTTCCCAATATTCTTCACACTACAAGCTCCAACATAAATTCCAATTCCCATAAATTCAAAATTTCGGGATGGTAATAGCCAATAGCAATGTGTGTTGTGTTTGAAGACTCTAATGGTTCGGTCTGCCTCTCTGCTTTCACTTCTCTTTCGGTTATTACTCCATTTCCTACAATATTTCAGAATACTTATTGCTTCGCTTCATTCTAGTTTTCAATTTCAAATTGCGTTTCATGACGCTTTTGCCCTCTGCTGTTAACCTTTTCGCAACGGTAATATTCAAACTTAGTTTTGAATGTTTTGAAAAAGGTAATTTCTGGATTTTTGACTATTTTGAAAAAGTGATATTTACTATTTTTGACCTTTTTGAAAAAGTGTTGTTTACTAGTTTTGATCTTTTTGAAAAAGTGTTGTTTACTAGTTTTGATCTTTTTGAAAAAGTGCTATTTACTAGTTTTGAATGTTTTTAAAAAGTGCTATTTACTAGTTTTGACCATTTTGAAAAAGGTCTATTTACTAGTTTTGATCTTTTTGAAAAAGTGCTATTTACTAGTTTTTACCGTTTTCGAAAAGTTAATTTCTAGAATTAAACACTTTTGTAAAGCATTCTTTCCATGGTTCCCTGGGTCCGAATAGGTTAAAATACTTGGTACACTCTCCTTCAGTCAGTGTCTAGATAGCTGGTTACGCATGGAAAGGCGCATTGATGCTTTGACTGGTATTTCTGGCTTAGAACTTTGACACTGATTTGACTTCTTTTGACGTGACATGTGAGAGTTATTAGAGAATTAGAGCCACAAGGTTGCATAGACGTGGTAGTGTGCATAATATGGACGTTGGACGGAGTATGTGGTGTGAATGAGCTGCCATGGAAGTTATTACGGAATAATAATAAAATGCGTCGAATGTCGAAAGTGGAAGTCAAAGTCAAAGTGTTGTGTACCTCCACGAAGGGGGAAAAAGGAAGCAAGGCTGAGGATGAGAGTGTGAGAGATCCATGGATGCTCGGAAGATGCTTTGAACAAAAACAAAAATTCAAATTCAAATCCAAGTCAAGCTTCTTCTTCTTCTTGTTAAGACAAATAAGTACAGACAACTTGAGACGTTAAGACAAGGGATGGAGGGATCTGATCTCTTTCTTAACTTTATTAGTTTTATGGGTTTGCTGCGGGTTACTGCCATTTGGTTTGAATTTCATTCATGAAGAAGCAAAATTTTCAAAACACGTAAATAATACGTTTTGCACCTTTTCGAACAGTATAAATGTATTAATCTTTGCACCTTTTCAAAATCTGTACTTCTAAATTGCCTAGTAAGTAGTTGAAGACACTGTGAGCGTTTTAACCTATTCACAACTGGGACGAATGCTTTACTAAAGTGCTTTTTCTAGGGAATTAACTTTTTCAAAACGGTTAAAAGTAGAAATAACGTTTCCAAAAGCATTCAAAGCCTTAACTAAGACTTTCAAAAAGGTCAAAACAATGAACTAACATATTCAAAAAGATGTAAAACAAGAAATTAACATTTTCAAAAATGTCACAACAAGAAACGAACATTTTCAAAAAGATGTAATACAAGAAATGAACACTTCCAGAAAGGCCAAAACAAGAAATTAACATTTTCAGAAAAATGTTATACAAGAAATTAACCCATTCAGAGAGGCCCAAACAAGAAATTAACACTTTCAGAAAGGTCCAAACAAGAAATTAACACTTTCAGAAAGGTCAAAATAAGAAATTAACACTTTCAGAAAGGTCCAAACAAGAAATTAACACTTTCAGAAAGGCCCAAACAAGAAATTAATACTTTCAAAAAGATTATACTAAAACAAGATATATAGTACCCTTTCGAAAAGGTTAACTTTAAAATAGTGTAAATAGCACCATTTTCTTTACTTTTGATCTCTTTACAAATGGATCGTTTTGCCTCTCATGCCCCCGCGTACATTTTTAGTCCAGAGAAGACAAGTCTGACATAGTGATACACTCCATTACAGTTCAGTAGTTGCCCTTCCTTCCCTTCCCACTTGCGTTCAATAAAATGAACAAGAAAAAAATCTCTCTCAACTTTTGAAGTTGACAAGTGTGGGAAAACCAAAGAGTTTTTCATTTCTTAAATATTTTACATTTTTTTGACTCTACACCTACGAGCGATACCTAATACCGACCATCATTTTTATGAATTATTTTACACACTGTCTCAAGGCATATCGTCGGCTAAGAAGCAGTCTGGGTTACATCATCCAGTTCTTGCAAAACCTTACATTTACAATAGTTATTGTGATTTGGGTGTATTTGATTGTTCAATTTGGTTCTTTAGCTACGATATCCTTCTCCAGACAGACATCTGACATGATTTTAGATTTTTTAGAAACTTATTTTTTTCGAACAGTGGATTGTTTGATCCTTGTTATTCGCTCTTGGACAAACATCTTTAAAAAATTGTGATTAATAGTTAATAAAAAGATTGTAAGATGTTTTTATTTTCCTCGTGTGTAAATAAAAAAAAAATGAATAAATGGCAAGTTTTGCATTTGTTAGTGCGGTTGCTGCAGATATAGGTTTATAACCCCTAATACTGGATGCTGAAGCTATAGCACTCTGTCGACCAGTGTGTCCAGTATGCAGATGGTATTGTTAATAATAACTTGTTTCATGTTTGACCTTATCATTTAATTGCTACCTACGTGAACACATACCTTCCCAATTCCATCCTATCATATCAATATTATGGGAATAAAGGGAGTTAATTATGATTCTTGATGAGTCTTTCCTTTTTTTTTCTTCTTAATCTTTTTTTTTGTTGCATTCGATTGTATTTTGAATTTAATTTTGTGAGTCTGTCTGTCTGTCTGTAACTTGTCTACCACTACCAGCAGTTCCAGTCCGGTTAGTTGGACTTGGTGTGAGCTGAAGGAAATTAAATTTGGAATTTTATTAAATCTCAGTAACAATGGAAGCTGGAACTTTAATTACAAATTAATTTAGATTTGAAAAATATACGTACACAGCACACGTTCAGATTCAAAAGCCAGCGGATTTTTGACGTAAATTATTCATTCTTATTCAAATCAAGACTCAAGGTTGAATGGTTGAATTGCTGTGGAAAGTAGAAACGAAACTGGAAACGAGTTTTAGTGTCATGTCCTATTGACCACATTTAGCTTCAATGTTATTGTGTGCATAATTATATTTGCATTATTTGAATTTGCAAGCATTTAAAACTTGTTTTTTTAAACTTTTTTTTTAAATGTGTGTAGAAAATTGTGTAATTGTATAATTCTGTATTTTTGTGCTTTTGAGTATTTAAGTAATTTCAAAGTTGTGTTTATACTATCTGTGGGCTTTGCGGCTTCGGCTTTTGCTTCTTGGCAATTAAAAAAAAATGTTTTTGTAAAAATATAGACAATTGACGTCAGCTAATCGTTGCTAGTTTTTAATCTGGTTTCTTCTTCTTCTTCTTCTTGTTTGTGTGTGTGTGTGCCTTGTTAATAAATAGCTATGCCTTCGACTTCGACTCTTCTGCCACTCCTTGCTTTTGATTTTGATTTTAGTTTCAAATTGATTGATGCGATTCCCTGACTGCCTGTCTGCCTGCCTGGTGTAGGGTTGGCTGTTCCACGTGTGTAATTACTGAAACAGAGATTGACTGATTGTTGTGTTGGGGCTGTGATTTGAAATAGGTGGTAAGTATAGGGATTGAGTTGCTTCATCGGGAGGGAAAATGCTTTTCTGGATTTTTCTGCCCACGAAAATAATGATTACAATTATGTACCTATTTGCTTTGTTGATTGTTGCAGTTGTAATTATTATTGTATAGGTATACACTTTTATATTTTTGAAACTAGGCCCCGGCTACTCCTACACTGCCCTGCACTGCTGGAATTCTTTTTCTTCCATGGTTACTGGTTAGGATGGTTGCTTCATGATAAGGATTGTATTTTTGTATTTGGGATCCTTTTTTTTTGTGGAAAAGATTCTCTGGAGTTTACTTTGTTGGCTTTACAATGAACATCTCTTTTGTGTTTTGTATTTTGGAAGCTTTCAGTGCTATTTGTCATTTTGTTGAGCTATGATTGTACCATAGCACTGCACTGCTTTTGGGTTTGGAGCCATTGTCCATTTCCCATTGTTGCATACCTACATACACACGATTAGCTTACAGATATATGTATACTACTATATTGTTTCGTGTCGTTATAGAATTTAGTTTGCAGGAAGTTTTGGGATTTGGATTCCGAATCCAATTTTCAAAGCAAAAACCAAAACCGAAAGATTGAGGGAAAAGTAATCATAGGGAAGCTTGTAGTATGAATGTGGCTATACCTACCGTTAATCTCTAATTAGTTTCTATGGAAGCGATTCGTAATATTTGATTAACTGCCATGTTAATGCTATGGCGATGCTATAATATGTATACGAAATCTCAAAAGTAACGAACTGCCTTTTCAAAATTTTGATTTCTGTAAAAGAACATTTTTTAAAAATCACGAAAGTTTCAAAATAAACATGTCCTGCGACAGACTATGTAATGTGTAAACTATTTGAAGTACGATGAGGATCCCGGTGCCTAATTCTAGATTTACGGTATATTTTGTATATGACTGACTATGCTCGTATTTATTTGTGTCATGCACGCATCACATGAGGGTGGGTGTCTCCGTCCTCCGAGACTAGTGTAATTGTTGTGAGTGAAAAGCTGTAAAAGATGAAATGTGATGCGAGGACTTGAGAATTGAATTGTGAATTGAATTGAAGACTAAAGAAGGGAAAAGAAAGAATAGTGAGTTGTGGAATAATGGACGCATTCAAGTTGTTCGAGTGAAGGGAAAGAAGACTTTTGAAATGGATTCATTTTCATTTTCATGGATTGTTGGGCTAGTGTTGGTGTTGGGGATGAAGGCCCTCAGAAGAAAAAAAAGAGGAAAAAGTGGTCCTGGAGTTGTTCAAGTGGCTTCCCCGTTTATTCCCACAGTGTCTTCTTTCCTCGTCCATCTTTTATTTTATCCCTGGAAACATTTTCTTTTTTTTTTCTTCTTCTTCTTCTGCTTCTTCCAAACTTCTTTTACAGTTGATCCATCAAAGTAGCTGTGTAGCTACTTTGCAGTCCTTTACTGTATCTGTAGCGTATCTGTCCGTCTCCGTATAGTTGTGCGTGCACTTTGTAATCTGATCTGTGGTCCTTAGTCTCCAGACTCTTTGGAGGTTGGAAGCCCAGAGTCTGCAGTTCAGCAGCTCGTCAGTAGTTCAACCCAGTTGCTTTGCTTTCATTCGCTCTGCTTCCTTCACTCTCTGCAAAGGGACTTTGTACAAACTTAAAGACTAACTAGTATCTGGGCACAATTATTATGTGCGTACGAGGGAAGGATGTGCGCAGGGATGCGGGATGGGAAAGAGGCTGAGTTGATAAATGAGTCAATGAGACTCGCGAGAGGAACGTACAGCTAATAAGACGAGAGCAGGCAAAGGAGGCTCTGCATTTCCTTCTGTACACGAGAAGTAGATCGCGGCTTTAGAAGAGGTAAAATGACGTATGAGGTGACCAGATTTAGAATCGGTACTTTAAAGGAAGCACATCTTGTGTCTTCTGCTTTTAAAAAATGTTTTAATTGCATTTCTACATGATTTTATGCTTTTACAAAGGTGAAAAGTGTTCCATTCATATACTTTTAGAAGGTACAAAATGCCCTATTTACACGTATTCAAAAAAGGGCAAAATCTCCTATTTACACGTTTCGAAAAAGTGCAAAATCTCCTATTTACACGTTTCGAAAAAGGGCAAAATCTCCTACTAACATGCTTTTAAAAAGGGGTAAAATGTCCTATTTACACGTATTCAAAAAAGGGCAAAATCTCCTATTTACACGTTTCGAAAAAGTGCAAAATCTCCTATTTACACGTTTCGAAAAAGGGCAAAATCTCCTATTTACATGCTTTTAAAAAGGGGCAAAATGTCCTATTTACATGCTTTTGAAAAGAGGCAAAATGTCCTATTTACACGTTTCGAAAAAGTGCAACACCTCGTATTTATACGTTTCGAAACAGTGCAAAATATCCTATTTACTTAAGTTTAAAAAAAGTTGCAAAAACTACGATTTACGCATTTCAAAAAAGACAATTGTATAATATTTGTACACAAAAATTACTTGTTTTTTTAAATCTAAGAAATATGGTTGTGTATCCACTTTTAGTGGTATGGCTTTAGAATTTCGTTCGCACTGTTTTTGCCTACAATCTGCACAATTACGTCATTGAGCTTCTTAAGCCGTAGCCGAGCTATATGTATCTACCACCAGTATACTACTGGACTGCAGATGCAGTGCAGTTGGGTCCAGCGGCTGAGTGCCGTGTCTCTGTGGACGGGATCTCCCTTTGGAGCTCCTTCCTCTTCTTCTTCTAATCTTCCCAGTTGCTCCTTGTCATGTCATTCCAATTACAGATGCAGGCAGGCAGACAGAGAGGCTCGATCGCTAAGACCCCGCCGTATGCTCCACTCAATGCTCGCACATCCCACTCCGTCCTTTAAAAAAGTACCCAGAAGAACCACACACTACCAACCGAAACCGAATGATTATAGAGATGCTCACTAGTTAAGTATCAGTAAGTAGCTATAGATACAGATAGGTACATGCTATACCTATCCCTATAGGCAATAGCTATAGCTATACACTTATACAGATTGATCAGAGAGATACTAATACTATACCACCTAATGCCTCTACCTATAGGGTTTAAATGGCTTGGATTTGGATGGATTAAAAGTACCTACCTATGGATTCTGATGGTGTCTGGGCTGTAATGCTCCATCGATGTTGGTTGGTTGGTTGGGCGATGAAAGATGATGTTGTTCGTCGTCTGTCCTGTACACAGTGTAGAGATGCCGATGCGAGTGATCATGGGATTAGAAGATGGAGAGAGAGATCCGTGGATGGGATAGGCTTCTCTACTTAAGGCTTTCGTCTTTACTTTGGCGTATCCATTTATCCTTTTTAGCTCTTAAACTTTGTCGTTGCCTTGTCCTGAAAGACTGTTATAAAGTGTAACTCGAACTCGATCGCCTTCTTCTTCTTCTTCTCCTTCCTTCAAGTTTATTTTGTTTTTTTTTTATTTTTACATTTTTTGATTCAGCCTATAAAGTCTGAGAGATGATCGCATGATCGCATCGTTTATATTGTCATCGTCATCACATTATTGTTATTGTCCCTCGAAGCTACGTACAAGTACAGTAGTGTAATAAGGCATTGTTCATGGGTTTGTTTTTATTATTTTATTTTCAACTATTTTTCCGTTTGGGTTAAGCCAGAAATGAGTCTGTCTTCTTATCTTTAATACCTTTGCCAATCTAAAACTCGTACCTATCATAGTAGATAGATATAATAGCGGATGTTAGGGAGACCTATGTACTTACATGGAAGTAATTATGTAGGTATGTAGGGACATACACGGCAGGGCTTATTATTACTGCTAATAATGTAACTGTAACTCTGTCGAATCATTCTACCTGTTCCGTGGTATGATTTTTTGATATTTAGGAAACGTGTCTAAAGATGCGCCGGTGGAATTTAATGCAATGCTAAGGATCCTTCTCTCTCGTCTCGTCTGCTTCAAGCCTAATCGTTGGTTTTGGTTCTGTATTGTAAATTTTTCTAGTTGCAATAATAATATGGAGTTAGTTTGTTGTTGTCTGGGTCGATTAAGTAAATCCTAATAGTTCTCGTCTCGTCTCGTCTCCTTTGTACTCGAGTCTTGTAATTTTTCTGTGTGCCTAGGTAAGTAACCTATACCTATCTCTGTATGTACATAAGGTCTCAATTTTGATCACTAGACAGGTGTACAGATATGAATAGGACGTGCTTAGAAAAAAAACTGAAAAAAAAACTTGGAAGCACGCAGAAATAAAGTTTAAAGTACCTATATAGCGATAGTATAGAAAAATATAAAATTTGAAATCATTTACTATAGCTATTAGCTATACATTGCTATAGCTGTATAGACTGCTAAGTTGTTAGTATACTGTCGTGGACTTGGTCGTGGTCGCGGTCAAAGGCAATTATGATTATATGACTGTCTATCTGTGTGTCTGTCTAGTTGTAGAAAAAAAATGTAGATAGGTACGTACGTGGTTCCTTTGTACATATAGGGAGGTACATATGTATAGGTAAGGTAGGGAATTATTTACCTTTGTGGATTTGTATAAATCAAAATCAAAGTCAAAAAAGTCTGAGGACGTGCAGTATGTATTTAATGGGTGAATAATTATGTAGGCACTACAGGGTGGCATACGGACAGGGGCCTATGGGTGCATTGTAATAATTTGTACTGAATTATGACTAAAGACAGTGTCGGACAAGAGTGTGAATGACGAGAGTGGACGGGGATGTGGACGGGACGGGATGAGGGCTCGTTGCGTGGTTTGGCTTTGGACTTTGGTGTGTGTGGATTTAAAATTAAAGAAGATGAGGTTCATCCCAACATTGCCCATTGTAGATTGAAAGGGTGATAGATAAAGATGGAGTTTATGGGTTTTTGACTTACTTAGCACTTGAGGGTAGTTCAGTTGTTACCTAGGTACGAAATTGTATGTTTTTACGCCACAGACTTCGTCCCTTGCATTCATTTTTAACCTTTTCGAAACGGTAATATACTTAGTTTTGGATGTTTTTGAAAAAAGGGGAATTTCTAGTTTTGACTTTTGACCATTTGAAAACGGGAATTTCTAGTTTTCTGACCTTTTAAAAGTGTCACTTACTAGTTTTGACCGTTTTGAAAAAGTGTTATTTCATAGTTTTGACTGTTTTGAAAAAGTGTTATTTACTAGTTTTGACCGTTTTGAAAAAGTGTTATTTACTAGTTTTGACT
>JAQFZC010008284.1:0-10325 GCA_034695205.1 Dicyrtoma fusca | reverse complement strand
GCTAAAGCATGGCATTCCTCTAATAACGTACCGGGGAGTTATTGGAGGTGGGGAGTTATTAGAGGTAGGGAGTTATTGGAAGTTTTACGGTAAGCTTTTTTAAAAAAATACAAAAGCATCTTTCAACTTTTTGAAACAGAATATTTGCACACTTCAAGAAAGCCATTTCTCTGTAGGTATGTTAGTTATACTTACATGCATGTATGATGGAAAGGTCAGTAAAAAAGAATTAGTCTATATATATGTATTCATAATGTGTTTGCCATAGACATTAGAACGACTACCTGTACACGGTACATGGCATTCTCTATTTTCAATAGCTAGTTTATGGCTACACTTGTAGCATTGAGGTGTTATCGTAGATCAGAAGATTGTTTCCAACTAATTCTTACACTACCATGCAGTAAATCAACATGATTGACAAAATTAAATTGGAAGCAATTTAAGATGTAGTATGTACTTGCATGGAAATATAAAATGAAAATGAAACTAGACATGTTTACAGGCTGCAAACAGATTGTTGTATATGTCGTAGTCTATAAGACGTTTGGTCCCGGGCGTCTGTGGCTGGTCCGCAGGCGTGGTTGCTTATGGGGCACACACACTCGCTCACACATGCACACACTCGAGTATTTTCGTAGTGTATTAATGGGATTGCTTTGGTTTATACATCAAAATCTGATCTATCTCGCTGACCATGTCTGTTACGCAGGTAATTTAGAAAAGCGGGTATTCTGTGATACATGGAGTTTAGATTTGATCCAAGATCTTGGGTAAAATATATATGTAATTAGTCATGAACCGGTTTCTCCAGTCTTCTTCTTACAGCAGTCATTGTTCAGGGTTGACAACTTAGCACGTGAACTATGTCAAAATTTTGTTAATTTTCTGAACTACTGAGATTTGACAGCAATTGCACATAACTTCGGGGGGTCTTCAGTGTAGAGAACACAAGGAACACGGCCATCATCCTCAAGAAACACACGACTTTAGACATCAGCGTAAGACAAATAAATTCAAGAACCAAGCTTGTGGACCAGTTCACAGGTGCGAGGGACAACACTCTCATCGGCTACGACATATGTACAGAGTCTAATACGTATCCTTGTAATAACTTTAGTTGTTAGATTTGAAGATCACATTTTGTCAATTCCATGAAAGTTATGTGTTTCCTGTGGCTATACGGAGAATTGCTTGTCCTTTTTGCTATAGCAAGCATATTTGGATTTGAAATGAATGGAAATGGAAGCATGGAAGGTGGCTGTCATTATTATGTCATAAAATTTAAACTTGAACATTTTTTTCCTGTGATCTCTGATCTTGCTTTGTAAAATGTGTAAGTTCATCTAGTTTTAAATTGTATTATTTTTTTTCGAGCTAATTATTGTCAGATACAATACTTGGTGCATTTTGCTTTCTTGTACATTAGTTAACAGGCAAAAGATGTTTCACTACCTCTCGTACCTTATAAGCACCTATCTACATTCAGTTTCCCTCAGTACAAAAAATGTGTATAATTGTAGATAATTGTTTCTACCTGTATTTGTACGTATGTTGTACTTGTATGTATGTTTGTGTCCTATGTAAGTACAATGTTGTTTGTTACACACGAATTATATTGTAATTGTACCAAATAAAATCTAACTGCGTCAATTTTAGCAGCTACTCGGGTCAAGCTAACCTTCCATGGCCTCGACCTGCTTATTCATCCAAATGTTATTTCACTCATCATCTTCTTTTTTATGCTAATCGATCATCACGATCTTTCTGCACTCGCCTGTCATCCATCTCCTGCACACTCTGTATCCAACTTAAATAAGTATACATAGGTACATCATGTATGTGGCAGAAAAATCAGAAATCCGCACCCAAACAACAAATGGAATTGGAATCAAACATACATAATAATTTACAATCTTAATTCTACTGTGTTAGTAATTACTTATATAATTCAATTCCATGTGCTTGTCTTCCTTGTAAACAATTTGGGCGATTAATTTTTATTATGCAAATTATAAAGGGAAGGCAAGGTCCCGGCTTTGTCATTTTTGCTTGTCTACTCTAATTCTGAAAATGACACTTTTAATATTTTTATGTGTACATGAACAGCTCTCTAGGAGCCTTGCAAACATGACGTCGCAAATAATACGATTTGGGACAGAAAAGATGTTTGAAAAAAGCCGTAAACGAAACCGATGGGAGATTCTCTGAAAAAGGGTAAAAACATAATACTAGCATTTCTTAAAAATATACCAAAATAGATTTAAACTTTCAAAAAAGGTGTTCAACTTTGGCAGTAGGCATTCCAAAAAATTTCAAAATGGATTCATACTTTCAAAAACAGTGTAAAACACGATATTTACACGTTTCGAAAAAACCATTTCTATATTATCTACCTTTTTAGGCAGTCATACTTGAAAGGCCCCATAGATATATATAATAAAATAATATAGATCAATTACATTGACATTTAGAAGATGAGCCGAAAAACATAGGGATGACAGCCAGGGACAAATTTAAATAATGACTTCGTCTGCACGATATATATTTATTGTAATTACTGCAGTCGGCATTTTTATTGACTATAAAGTTGACTGGTGGTGACATTTTTATTTTTTTTTTGTATTTTTAGTGCAAGTATCTGAGATGCACGATCTGCTTTAGGAAGACACATCACGAATTGCAAATGAGCTACCTTAACCCTGCCTCATTTATCAGTCCCACAGTAGGACAGAAACAGATGTACCTACAACCTACAACCTACAAAAATCAAGGGGACCTGCATTATATAAAGCAGGTGCCTAATTATTATTTATAATATTATTGTATTAAATTTTATACTGCCTGAGTGAGAAACTATGGCTGGCCTGCGGCTGAACTACTCTATATATAACGAGATGGGATGATTAAATTTAAGGCACATCCTGTTCTGCTCGAATGTATATTATAATAGAAACTTTAATTTATGAAATGAAGAAGCTGCTGGACTGTCATTGGTATAATTATGTAGTTGGAGATGGGCGCTGATGAAAAATATAGACTGGGTGACCTCCGTCCTGTCATCTGTGGCTCTTCATCAACTATCAACGAGCAACATTCAACATTCAACTTCACCATCGCGCATCGCTCGCAGCCTCCGCAAGAACGAACCTAAGGTACATTTTATCAAACAAGAATTAAAAAAATATTATCTGCTTTGCTCTTTGCATCTTGTTCACATTTTTAATCTAAATTAATCAAATCCAAAGCATTCAGCCATGCTAATAGTAAGTTGTAAGTACTTGCCTCCGACCTACCTCTACCTCCGTCTGACGTAGTGAGCTCCACAATTCTGTTCTTCTGTTAACTGGCAACTGTTGCTGCGTTCTGTACTGTGTGTGTTGAGTGTTGAGAGGACAGGAAAAAAATAAAGATGTACAGGAAGATGAAGATGAGTCGAAGAATTCTTCGTAGACATTACTTACTTACCCCTTTTAAGTTTTAATTGAACCTTCCTATTCTGATATGCACGGTGAGCTGATGATCGAGAAAAACAACTGGAGGTCATCTTCTTCTCTTTCCCATTTCCTCCTACTTGACTAAAACAAACTAAAAAAAGAGGATCTCATCATCCGTCAATAACGATAATAATAATTATATTAGATGTATCCAAAATCAGGTGACCTCACACTTCAACCATTATCATGATATTGATGCTATTTTTTTTAATCTTCATTGTTACTGTTTACATAACTTATACGCTAATATATAACCTACGTATTTAGGGTCTATAATATCTGGTTTCAGGTTTCTGGTGTATAACACGCAATATTGTGGGAACCGTTGAAATAGTTCTCAAAGTGTTAGTCTTATTTGAGGTAATTTTGTATTTTGTTATTATTTATGTTATTAAATTACGCATGCGATCGCATTTTGAGCTATCATCAAAATGGTTTCAACAACTCCAATAATTTTATTCTTAATAAGCTGAAAAACTTGTCAGTGATGATTGATTTGATTATTTTACTGTTGTCCGTTATTTTTTTGCAGAATGAATTGAAAATTGAAAGCTAAAGTTTTATCCGATTTAAAATAGTATACCTAGTACTAGACTTGTAAACATATCAAAGTCGAAAAACTTACCTGTCAACTGTGAACAGAAGAACAAATCGTCTTCACGAATTCACGAATCAGTTAGTATGTATGTATGTGTGTGAAAATTCATAAATGTACAAGTTCTTTTATTATAATTTTGGATTTGCAGTAATTAATTTTGACTTTTTTGACTAGGAATTGTATACCGGTACAATCTACAAACATTTAAAATGCGTAGTCAAAACATCATCAAAACAATTCACACATCAATTATATGTGCAGAAATGCCGGAAAAAAGTCTGCTGTCAAAATCGACGATCCTCTATTCATCTGTCGAAGTAACTGTAAGCTAAACTTATGAGTATGAATCATAAGTACGTACGTGAAAAACTTAAATCAGCTATCTCAGATAGAATTGAAACATATTTAAATGTGCTTTATACTCATACCTATCATACGTATAAACATTCCCATAAAAAACAGATATTGTAACTTGTAACATTGTATTATGTATTGCAAACCGGTTCTAGTTATTTTAGGGGTTCTTTTTAGAAAAAGAAAGAAACGTGACGTGACAGGTCGTCAGAGTAAATTGTTGGCCACTTGTTAAATCGTGTTACTTTTTTTTTTATTTTTTACAAAATTACACACATTATATCATCTTGTGAGTCAGGGCAGGTAAAAATAACAGATTCTGATGCTAACATAATAAATTATTATTGCTGTTAGACTTTAGATACGCAAACCTCCTTAAAGCAGTAGCATTCAAATATACAAATCTAGCTTTTAGTAATCACATTCTAAAATAGCAGCCGAAAGGAATGTTGAAGGCTTCTTAATTCTATGTATGCATCTTCGAACATTAACTGCGGTCTAAATATGGTTGAGAAGCTTATCCTTAGTTACATATACAAGGTTAATTCAAATTATTACAAGTATTTACTTCCAATTTTGCCCAATAACATTTTACAGTAACAACAGTCAGATCTCTGGCTATCACTAGAAAGCATCCCAACACATATGTCAATAAAATCTGAATCTGAAAAAAAAAGTGAAAAAACAGAAACAAAGATCACATAAACCTGTTGCCACGCAAAGCGCGGTGGATTGCATGCAAAGTAGCTACGTATCTTCCGATAAATAGCAATACTAGCACTATACTATAATTAAATCAAATTACAGTGAATTTAATAGTTATTTAATAGAATACGGGACTCATTAAATAGGAATATAGGATCAATTTCAGTCTCCTTGTCTGAATACAAATGTTTGATTTTTCTCCTGTTTACCGTTTTTTTTTCCAGTTTTGTTCTTTGTTTTTGCCTCTTTACAAAATAATTAAGATGCAGAGGAATTTTTCTGATATTCTGTAGTTCAGTTTACTCAGTTTGAGGTAAAAGGCATGACAAATTAAAAATCAAAATTATTATACACATTAATGACGAGGATGACCCTCACCAGTGCTCACAGCCCACGATACCATATCATTACTGTCTTTATGTACAACACACACTATTCTATGGAAAGGCAAAGGAATTTTTCAAAGTAATTGGAAAGTAACATAATATGGAATGGCATTATAAATGCGTGTAGACAATTTTAATGTAGATTCAGTTAAATAATTAAGATTGAGTACGTAGGCCCATGTGGTAACATTAAGAACTGCCTACGATTAGGCAGTTTTAATAAATACAGTCAATATTGATAGGATGTTAAAAAAAATTAACAATAATTATTTTTGTATGGAGTTTACATAATAACTAATTACTAATTACTACACATATACAACTTGTGAGACAAAATTAGGAGGCATAATTGTTTGTAAGTTGGGCACGGTTCTTCTTTGGAGTAGTTTGCACATATTACTGTGATGGCTGCATTGCAGCTGTAGTTTAGTTGTAATGTATTTAGTTGCTGCTTGAATGAATGAATGAATGAATGAATGGCAGAGTAATAATAATAATACCCACTGTGTTGGATGCTCAAAGGAATCTCAGTCATGGTCAAATGCAGTATGCAATCTTCTTTACTGACTTATTAATTCTGCTTCTTCTAAATGCCATTGTTGATTTGCTTTGAAGCTAGACAATGTATCCATAAAATTTTAATTGTTGACTTTTTAATGGCTGATTACGTGATTACTTTAAATACAAATTGCTTCTAGAATAAAACATGAATTTTTAACATTAATTTTGATTAATGATTAATTCATGCATCGGTACAATTATTACAAAAATAATTATTGCCATTTACTTGCCATCATCGCATCGCATCACATCTACCAAGAATAGTCAAAATAGAACCAGAATTAATACATTTTTTTGCAGTGCACTTTGGATTCTAAATATTTTCTATTTTCATTTTTTTTTGCTATTCAATTAAACGGTAATATGACATGTATACAATTGATTAAGTGCAGTGAATATCCGAAAATTAAACAGTAAACAAGTATAAGCATAAACATAATAGAATTCGCGTAGATTATAATAGGATGTGCCGTAAACTATAATGTATTATAATTATATGTAGGTATGAATAATTAATATTATCAAATAGGATGAGATGAGCGATGAAGGTAAGCATAACAAACAAGAAATAGAAGTTGTTCGCGTTTCCTCAAATCGAGAATACTTTTTTGTTACATACTTATGGTATGATAAAAATGATAATGGACACAGCCTACTAAGAGAAGGAAGGTTGAATAAGTTTAATTACAATTCAAGCCTTGATGCACTTAAATTGGACATAAATTACGTTACAAAGGAAAATAACGGAGGGAAGAGCTTAATTTAACTTGAAAATGATTGAGGAATGAAAAATTGCCCACAATAGTTAAGTATGAAGGTACTTCTAAGGTGTAGACGTGTAGGTACGGCATTTTTTTTTATTAATAAAGCACTGAATAATTTTGCACTACAGCATTACTTTGCTCATAAATTTAACTCTTTTTCATATGCATTCCAAACTCGATCAAAAATGGGTCGACACCTGACACGTCCTTTCAGCTTTGTACATAGCAAAAACATCCCCGAAAGTTTTCTATGGAGGGAGTACACTTCTTCCGGTGGTGGACACAGGCGTTCATTGACCATCACGGGGACGAGTTCTTGAATCCTTCCCGTCAGGTCTTGACTACCGAAATCATACAGCTCGTCTCCTATACGAAAAGCTTCTCCTAGCAACATCACTGTGTCAATGTGAGCATTCTCCATTGCCTAAAAATACAGAATTAAGTAGGTTACAATACTAATCAAACTGGTCAATGGTAATTTGCTAATTTTCTTTTCAATATGGTTTGTAAGCACTTACTTTAGATTCATATCCAGTAAGGAATCCAATTTTTCTAGATTGTTCTAATACTAACTTGCGATCATGTTCAGCAGCACCTTTCAATATTAACGCATACTTGTTGACAAATTCTTTACTATATTCTCTTGAAGCTCCGAAATCAAGCAGTCCAACCTACAAAATAAGTTTATGCTTTATGAAAATGTATACAAAAAAAGAAATGTTTTGTTTTAGTGTCATTTATATATATCAAACGGTAGATCTCACCTGCTTGGTTTCTGTATTATATAAAAAGTTCGACCAATTTGGATCAGTTTGCATAAATCGAAATTCGAATAATTCCCGAAAGAATAAATCCAACAATAGAAACGAAACTCTGTCCCTAGTTTCTTGGTCCAGCTTTACACACTGATCCACCGGTATGCCTTCAATTAATTCCGTTGTATAGACTTGCTTAGTTGTAAGTTCACCTGTTTTGTATATATATGGCAAAATAGTTTAACATTTGATATTACAGTGTAAATTCAGTTTCGTAAAAACAGCGAACAGACTAGACGTTACAGTGAAAGGAAAAAAAGGTGGTGGCAAAAAACTAGTTCCTACCAATAACTTCTGGCACGTAATAATCAGGGTACGGCTCCAAAAGTTCCCGAAATCTTCTTGCGCATTCGGCTTCTCGCAAGTAGTCAACTTCCCAAGCAAGTTCTCGCTTCGCCACAGTAATTAAACTATCAATGAAAACTCCTGAGCACAAGAAACATCTTCAAATATTACAATATTAACCAATAAAAAATTATAATAAGATGACTCGGAAAGGAATTGAAGAACATTTGTTTATTTGTACCTTCGGGTATTATGTTCCACACACTTAGAACGGCTACTAAATTGTCGATATCGCTTGAAATGCCTTTAGCGACTCCGGGATATTGAATTTTGATTGCAACTGGACGTTTGTCCAAAAGTTTCCCTAAATGAACTTGTCCAATGGATGCAGCAGCAAAAGGCTTGTCTTCAAACTCATCTAGATTTGATCTCCAATCAGGTCCTAATTCACTAGCAAGCATTTCCTAGGAACAAAAGTTGATCGATTAATTGTTTTACTTTCATAACCAGAAGAGAATACTTTACATTTATGTAAAGTACTTTTTTATAAAAAGTACGTATGTAAAGTATCAAAATGTGTAATCTGCTTTGCATAGTTAGAAAATTTTATAAGTCAGTACCTCCATTTGCCACGTAGGCATAAAATCAGCAGCACTTCTTACACGTTCAAATACTTTTTGAAGCTCAGGATTTATTAACGAATTATCTTGAATGCTTAATATCTGTCCAATCTTTAAAGCAGCCCCTAAATGAACAATCAGAAAAATAAATGTTTTTAATGAAAACAGGAACCCAATTAGATGTTAAAAACACCTTCGTTCTTTTAGCTGAAGTTATGTACCTCTAACCCGGCACATGGTGTCCACAATTCGTTGCGCATTAGCTTCAGTGAGAAAGGGACTCGTGCTCAAAGCTGAATTAGACGTTGCTTCTTCTTTTTTGAAACCAAAAGTTCTTTTTGTTACTTCTGAAATGGCTCCGAAACCCAAACCTGCGGCTAAGCCACCATACGATACTAACCGTCCTATTCTGGAGGCTGGAACTTTTCTTTCTTTTGAGGTTGCTGCCAATTGCTGAAATTAATATGCAAAAATTTAACAACAATCACGGTAAAGGCATATAAAATGCCTAATTAGTAATTTGTTACCGATAATACCAAATACTTTTAAAATAAAAAAAACTCACAGACACTGGCTTGCGCTTTGATAAAGGTTTCACACCTGGAGGTACAATGGGCGGTGTAATAATCTTTGGCTCATCGGTTTTTTTAGTAGAATGTAAAGGGGCCGATGCTGGACCGTTGGCTAACTGGGTTTTTAGCTCTTGCAAAATTTTCTCCTCTTCAGTCTTTGGATCCGTTTCCTTCGAAATTTCATGGGAAATTTCTGCCTCATATTTATTCGGACTCTCATCATTGTAAGTTTTTACGTCTTGAGCATATTTCCTTCCATCCGCATTTTGTTGCATTACTTCCACTCCAAGGGATTTTATATAAAGTCCTTCCAAATCTTCTTCACGGATAAATACGACATCATCTTCATTTTTAGCTACATTACTATAATTAACAGTACTGCCCTGTTCGGATGCTTCTTCTTGGGCAAATTTTTTCCCGTACAAATTTTTGGCAGCGACAGATGCAAATTGCTTCACCCCAACACCTACCATAGACGCTCGTTGGGCCAAGTTAGTCAGTTCCGTAGAATTTTGAGGCAATGACTATAGCCACAATTTTAAGAATGAATTGATAATTATAAAATTTTATCCAAGAACGATTATGTATATACTTATTATTAGAACAATCAACAAACTTATGCTATAATGCCATCCAAGAATTTGAAAGTTTACCTGTTCTAGAAATTTGGGCAAATTCCCAGCACCTTTTAGAACACTAGAATTATCAACCACTGTTTTGCAATTTGCTTTTCGAATTGCAACATGAGCTTTTGCAACTTTGGAAATCCCAAGCAAAAGCTGACGTAAGTCACTGCCTAACGGGTTCTGAGCCATTCTTTTGAAAGAATATTACTTTATATTAACAACTAACAAGGGACTTTCAAACAGTAGGTGACTTAAATCATTACAACTAACAAATCAATAATTTTTACGAAAAAATATATATTATTTCCGTAAATTACGGATTAAAAATTACTTTACGAATGACTAACAACTAAAGTTTAGACTTCGATAAAAATGCATTGAAGTTGCAGTTGAAGTATTTAACTCCCCTTAGGAAAAATAACTATTAAATTGTATAGAAATTGTATACATTTAAATAGTTAGTATTTCTATAGCAATTAACTACTTCATTTTTATAAATTCTGAATAGCCTTTTGCTTGTTAAACTTTTAAAAAAGTCACGC
>JAQFZC010008283.1:0-10325 GCA_034695205.1 Dicyrtoma fusca | reverse complement strand
GAGGCGGCACAAGATCCAGTCGGCCTGATCGTGAAAGTTGGAGACTTGACGATCAGGCTCCAGTTTCAGTCCGTATGTCTAATCGATTGGTGTGTCGTAATTACGGAGCGCAACTCAATTCCCATTTCATTCCCCATTCTTATTTCTTATTTCCATAGTAACTCAAGGGTTACTAGTTTCCATAGTTTGTAAGTAGCTAGTAATTGTTCAGGATAGTCTGTAAGTGTGACAAGGGACTCGCTTAGCTAATCGGGCTAGCGGGTCCAAGAGAAGTTGTGAGTGAGTAAGAAGTTATATGCGAATAAAATCGAGTACGAGTTTCGCAGAACTGGAGAGATATCGACTGGGACTTTTATTGCATCCACTTGGCACATGAGATCATAGGGTGAGAGTTATACCATCAGTACTAGGCCCCTCCATAAGATCTGGAGGGAGACTCAATAGTGAATAGGGTGGATACAGGGTTCCCGGAGTGCAACGTCGGGGTCCGGGGTCAGAGAAGGTCGGTCCTACCGAGGAAGCTGAAGTAATCATCAAGGGAAACCATCTACCAGCGGTTCCAAGCCGGAGCATCGGGTCGACGACGTCGCAACTGGGTCAGGCAGGAGGAAGACGCGGTTGGCGACATTGGGAGGCCGGGTCCTCGGAGTCGGAGTCGAGGAAGGAGGGTAAAGGGGTTCTCCAGACGAGGGAAGAGAGGGCCTTCGGTCGGTACTCAACCCGGAAGCGGAAGGAAACCACTAGACCCTCGGAAATACCCAGAAACCAGGGATTCCAAGAACCTGTAACGAGCGTACGCTCCTCTTCGTTAGAGAAGAAGTCTATACACAGTGCTACCTTAAGTCAGGGGTAGGGGCCAGGAGGACAGTGACTTAGTGAGTGACCGTGAGCCATCGCCATGTCCCTAGGAGGGACGTTGAAGGAGTGAGCGAGGTCAGACTCCAGAGACACGACCAAGTGAATGAGTTCTAGCGTAATTCTGTGTTGCAAGATTCAAAACAATTCACCACCTGTTAACCCTCAACACGAAATTCTAAACTCTTTTCTTAAGCTAAAATTCAGAGGTGTTAACGCTTCGGTATCCAAAACCAGACTCACATAATAATTCTTAACTGTTGTCTTACGTCAAAATTCAGAGATATTTTCTGTTCAAGGTCTAAGAGCAGACTCTCAAGCACTCCAGCTTAAGTTGCTCTTGGAGTCCCAACGTCAGCAGTCGTACTCTCTAGTAAAAAAGGCCCAAGTTTCCATTTTTCATTAATGAAATCCAAAATATAAAAGTATTTTTTTCATTAATGTAAACAAAAGTAAACTTAATCTAGTCAAGGGCTTAACATCTTTTAAACTTTTCTTGTAACAATATTACAAATATTTTATAAAAGCGCAAGGCATTTCTCCATTTGATATTGAACAGATATAAACTTTTGGACTATTTTGGAGCAATACATTAATACAAAAATATTTTTCCCGCTAGCCTACACTCTATAGCTTACCTACGTGTGCGCTCGTTCTCCAACAGTACTTGTTCATTGCGCATTGGTAAACCATCTTTACGTACGTAATGGCATCGATGTAAAGAAAAGACTGTTAATTGCAACAACTTATTTACACCTACTAATGCAAAACATTACATCAATTAAGAAATATGTATAAAGCACAAAAGAAAGCATGATTTATCTTCATAGTTACATATTCACCTTTGTAGAGCATACCACGCACACACAATTCTACTATTCTTTGCTTTTTTAGGTATTTGAGTAGATAATTGTCTTAGCCATTTGTCAACCAAATGAAATGGTTTCGGTTTTATTTGAACTGCTATTTCTAGACGAAGATCGCACCGACCAGTTTTGTTTGCTTCGTTAAAAGGTTGGTACACAGCATTAAAAAACGCCTTAATCGTGACATATTTTTACCGGTTTCAAAGGGATTGGTCTCACTTGAACCTACGTTACAAAGACGGCAAAAATACGTTTCGGAATTTTGTAAAAGCCTAGCTCGCAGGGCCCAAAAAATGGTTGCGTATGATAACAGCCAGGTGGTAAAATGGGCACGTGCTGTAACGGTCACAGGAATGCATCTGTCAGCTGGTATACACGTTGATTGTTAAAGTTCTGGTGTTACTGAAAAAACACTTTGCTGACACATCAGTTTTTAACGAATGCCTTATATAGATTGTTTGATATGGTAAGGGCAACATTATCTTCAACAAGTCTTTTGCAAAAACTATGTATAATATCGTCCTATTTGAACAAAATATACACTTAAAACCACATCCATGCTTGCAATACAGTGGTTCAAGATTACGAACGGTCAAAAAGAATTTTTGTAATATTTCAAAAGCCATCTGCGGTGGGCTATGGATTTTGCGTAACTAATTGTAAGTAGTAATTAGTAAGTACAGGGCGGAAGGCTCAATAGACTTAATAAATAAATTATTACGATTACTTTATTTAGGTATTTATTTATAACTATGTTCGTATGACTTAAGTGCATTACCTAGCTTTTTTGAACGTGTACATTTACAATCAGCATTTTCCCTGATTTCATTAAAGCAAAAACACACCAGCTATACCGTATTTGTAACAGATCCACACGAACACCCTCCCCAACACAAATTCGGTCAAAAATACTGCCGACGAAAAAAGTAATGGGTAGACTACGCAAGAAAATGCAAGGCGAATATCAGATTAATTTAACGACCAAATATCCGCAGATCTAATTGATTCTTTTTCTTCGATAATTTTATCAACTGCTGCTATCTGAGAAAAGCGAATGCGGTCCCATTTCTGCCAAAACCAATAAATTCCAGAACTGAGCAATATTTTCAATCGTCTGGGAACCCATTGATGGTAGTTATTCAGTCCAGATTGAACTGCCAACATTGTAGTTCTGTTCAGAAAATTGACTTCGCTTTTTCCGTTGTAAGCAAATTGCAAATTCAGCTCTGGGTGCTTTCTCATCAAAGCTTTAAAGATTTCCCAATATCCTTTGAACTCAGATTCTCTCACAATATAGGCAACGCGGCTTCCTTGGGGCAAGAATTTTGGCTCAGTTAACAGCTTTTCTAAATCCGATAGACAAATATAAACCGTGTGTTCTATGAACGGATCAAATCGAGCATTTATTTCTTCGTACTGTTCTCTAG
Source organism: Dicyrtoma fusca (assembly GCA_034695205.1). NCBI lineage: Eukaryota > Metazoa > Arthropoda > Collembola > Symphypleona > Dicyrtomidae > Dicyrtoma > Dicyrtoma fusca. The sequence goes on along the minus strand of JAQFZC010008283.1, from coordinate 7,177 downwards.
TGTTCAGTTTAAATGTTAACTGAATTGACTTTGTAACTAATTCTCCATAAAACTCACACTGTTTAAGCATGTATGTCCACTCTCCCATATCTGTGTCTTGGTTACGACTGTAAAAAGTTAAATTAGCTATAAAATTCTGTTCTTTGGCTGCTTCTGTTTGGTTTCTTGTCATGACCCGTTCACAGTGGGATTTCAATACAAATCCATACAAAGTAAAATTATGGAGCTCATCGACTGACTTCCATTTCGTTTCGTAAGGGTAGGGAATCATGATGTCCGACCGGACCATTCCCTGATAGAAACTAGAAATTACAAGTCCCATAAGTAGCCATATACCAAATACGGTTCTAGTAAAGTTTCGAAGGATCCTGTCTTTTAAACCAAGGTAAGCATCACTGCCAAACTGATTCACCAGGACTTCGAAGACCCAGAAAATAGTGTATACAAAGCACACTTTAGGCTGACCTTGACCCAGCCATTTCCATACAATGACAAATATTGTGAAGGCAATCAAATTCCCCGTCAACAGCAATACCAGCCACACACGGTTTTGAAATGGCGTCGTGTATATTTCAATTGAAGATTTCAACTGGTACACATCATTGGGTGTAATAAATCTAAAAGGTGTTGCTTCTCCTGTTAAATAAAGCTGGTATCTATTGGTCAGTGGTAAAAGAAAGCTTTGAGCTGCTGTATCAATAATGCCCAAACCCATGCATTCCCCATTTCTTGTAAGGGAAAGATTTAAATCCAACCTCGCGAAAGATAGCGTTGCATTTTGTAATGATGTAAACCGCTGTCTTTCAAATGGGGACCATATTTCTTGGTTTGAAGTTGCTTGTGGTGCGTGGTCATCAAAATAATAAGCTCGATGCCAGTCTATATTTCTACCGTAGTCAATTGTTTCTTCATATAGACTCAATATTTGTTTGTAACAGCTCATTTGTTGTGTAGATTGACAAAAATAGGGATTTTCATTGCTGTGGGGCATAACCCTTGTTGAACACCAGCATTCAAACCAACCTTGGGTTAACCAAATATGCTGTGTAGCATCGTACTCGTTAGCTGTGTCTGTAAGGGGTTGCTCGTATGTGAAATATAGTACAACGGGTAGAATAGACAGGTAGACTGTATTATTGATGACTCTGTTGTGAACGTAGTAATCTACTGTCTGCAGGCAATCTTTTCGTGTAATTAGAACGAATGTTTGAGGATATATTTGAAGGAACTGCGAAATAATAACTAAGCTTTTGAAACCTTCATTTTCTGTCGTCCAATTTAAGCTGGTTAAAGCTTTGTTAAGATTATCTTTATATACTTTTTCTAGATTACAGCTTGACAGTACAAGGATAGCTGTAAAGCAAGAGATTGAATGTTTTCCTGAAAAATGTGAATATGTTTTATTGACCCATTCCCGAGAATATTTTTCTTCAAGAGTCAATTCTGATAACGCTGTAGGCACAACGAATCCATTCAAAAGTAGGTCATACTTACTGCTATGGATGTGAATAAAACAGTTGTTATTATCTTGAATTACTTCTTCTAGATTTAGAAACAATAATGGAGATGTAGTCTGTATTAATGCGTAGCCGCTAACTGCGTACAATACGCTGATCACTTGTATGACTGTTAAAAAATGACCAACAAAATGTCCATAGGGCTCCATTATTGTTATTTGGAGCTTACATCAATTGAGACGTTTTTTTGCAGCCAACAGTATTATGGGATACTTTCTTTTAAATAGATCACCTACACGGTTAACAAATATGTGAAGTGAATGCTGACAAATCCAGACAAATTATTTTCAAATGAGTTTGGACAACAAGGGCTTACTAATAATACATTAGGTAGTGTGTCGATATATCTGTACTGTCACTTTAAACAGTTTTGAAGATAACTTGAAGTACAGCCTTTAACGTTTCCCTAAATGACTTGCCACAGGTATTTTACTGTCATCTTTCAACACGTGTCTCCTTAATATTATATCAATGATGAAATGTTGCTATTGCAAGTGGTATTGAATTGAGTACATTGATAATTTGGGTTAACTCCTAGGCTACTTACTTTGACACTGTGCGTTGGCTTGTTACATTTAATAATAAATAATAATAATAATTTATTTCATTCTGTCGATTTGGCCATCTGGCCCATACAACACATATAACCTTCATTAAGTTATGTACAAAAATCAATTGAAAGTTAATAAGTATAAGAATTTAATTCTGGTCCTTCACACGTTCTGCCATCGTTGTCTCCAGATTCATGTCAAATAAAATAATAATAATAATACATGTAGTTATTTTACAGTGTCCATTATTCTGTTCCGTGGTTTCTCTAGGGTACCCTTTGAGGTTGCTTCTTGGGTTTGGGCTAACTTTCTACACAAACTTTTCTACTAGAGTTCTTTCACTGTTCTTGACGTTCTTCTTACTATACGGGAGTTCTACTGCCTTTTTTATGTTTCGTCTGCGCATTCATAGAACAATTCTCTTGTCTTTATCGCTTCTTCCCAAAAGCTGCTAATTCCGTTTATTTTTCTTTCCAGTTTCTGTCCGTCAAATAGTTCTTCTAGATAATTATTGCGCGTCGGCTTTCTAGTTGTGATAAGATCCAGGAACTTTTTTCTCGGGGCTTTGTAGTGCGGACACTCGTACATTACGTGGTACAGATCCTCTCCTTCCTTCCCACACAGTTTGCAGCTGTTCGACTCCCTTCTCTATATGATACAATTGAGTGTCATTGCTTTGCCCTTAACCACTATTCTTGGTGCACCGCATCTCTGACTTTGAACTAGTTTCACTATGTTCCATTGCAGGCCCATCTCGTAGAATTCTGCTCGTGTGGCATGTGTTTTGAAAACTCTGAATTGGGAGTGGGTCCCGTTACTCTGCATCATCTTGACGTCGCTGTTTATACAGTGTTTTCTGTATTCTTCGGTCATCTTCTTCCAATTCTTGTCAATATATTCCTCGCTTAGCTGCTCACAATGCTGCCTCATCTCCGCTTCTGTAAAAATTCTTCTAACTTGACGAAACCAGTTATACTTCTCATCTTTTTCTGTATTTTTCTTCATTTCTTGGCAGCAGTTGTATATAATGGAATCCTCTCCTTTGCTTATTATTGTTCTAACGAATCTCACTACCGCTTTGAAAAGCAGCAGCTTGATACTTATTGCTCCAGTTTCCAGCCTTAACATCCATCCCGGTGTTATGGATGCACTATTAGTTAATCTTCTCAAAAAGTTTGTCTGAAAATTTTCTAATTCGCTGCTATATCGGATTCCCCATATTGAAGCAGCGTACAGCAGAATTGATTGCACCAGCGAGTTGAATAACTTTATATGGATTTCTACTTGCGTGATGCGGGCTTTGTAGAAGAGATCAAATAGTTTAACTTGGGCAATCTTTGCTTTATCAAAAAAAATTCTTTTGCTTCATTAAACATTCCACTGCTTTTGAAAGGTACACCCAGGTATGTGTATTTGTTCACTATCTCTATAGGCCTGTTTTTCCATCTGAATCTTATATCGTTCTTAATTCTTCCTGCTCTTCGAAAGATGACTGCTTTGGTTTTCTCTAAGTTTGCAGTTAAGAGATTTTCGTCGAAGAAGGAGCTCAGAACATCTATTTGTTTCTGTAAGTCCAGGGGGTTCGTAGCCATCAGAACTATGTCCTCCGCGTACATGAGGATTGTTATTTCTGGTAAGAATAGCTTGATTCCACCTATCTTGCTGTCTTTTAGGATCTTCGTAATTTCATCTATGTAGATTGTGAAGAGAGTAGGTGAGAGGGTTTCTCCTTGTAGAACCCCAGTCAAGATGCTAATTAATTTGGTGTATCCCTCTTTGCATCTTATCTTAGTTCTGGCACTTTGATATAATTCTTTGATCTTCTTTATAAAGTGTTCGCTCAGTCCTGCTTGCTTCAGTCTTTTCCAGAGATTTTCTCTTCTTATGAAGTCAAAGGCTTGGCTCAGGTCCACGAAGAGTGAGTATAGCTTTCCTTTTGACTTCCATGTTGTTGTATTTAGCTGCTTCAGAATTGCTGCATATAGGCTGAAGATGTGGTTCGGGCATCCCGTTCCTCTCTTATAGGCTGCCTGATTTTCTGAAATGATTTCATTTCTTTTACGGAAACCATTTAACCTATCTGATAGGATACATGTGAAAAGCTTGGTGATAGTATTGAGCAGTAAGATTGGCCTATAGTTCTTGGGTAACGAGTCATCTCCTTTCTTAAAAATGGGAGCAGTGATTATTTCTGACCAGTAATTCGGTATCGTCTTCTTAAAGACATCATTCATTATATCTAACAAGTAGTTTTGAGCTGTTCTGTCAAGGTTCTTCCATACTTCGTTGGGTATACCGTCCGTTCCAGCTGCTTTCTTATTTGCCAATTTCTTAGTTGCTGCTTGCAGTTCATAGATACTTATTTCCCTATCCAGAGGCTCCGTGTGATATTCTTTTCCCATGATGTCTTCTACTATTCTGGGATAGTCATCTTCTTTGGGGCCAAATATCTCGCTAAAGTGTTTTTCCCATTCTTTAGTTTCTATATCATTGCTTTTATATGAATACTTTTTGTCTCTTAAAATATTTACTGCTTCCCAAAATTCTGTCGAGTCCCTGCTTCTCACAATCTTTTCTTGCACATTGTTGTAGAATTCCTTCTGTTTTTCTCTGCGCAGCGTTTTGTAGCTTCTGTTTGCCTGCCTATAGTTTGTATAGTTAGAGTGCAGGCAGCCCTCTGATGATCTTCGTAATTGATGTAAGTAGTGCATTGCATGACTTTTGGCATTTGGCTTTGCTGCATTCAGTGTCGAACCACTTGGGGCCGTAGTTAATTCTAGATTGTTTATTGTTCATCATCCCTGCTTTATCCGCTGCTTCATAAACTAGATTATTTAGCTGCAGGTATTTGTCCTCTCCTACTTCCGTGAGTTTCTCCGAGCTAAGTTCCAGGTGACTTCTAAAAACTTCTGCCTTTTCTTTCTTCCATCTTATCTTTTTTTCTGTTTCTTTTATGCTGCTTGTCAGGTTAGATGCTTGCTGATTAGTATATAACCCTATTGGCATGTGATCAGATTCATTATTTTCTAGTGTTTTAAAGTCACAGAAGTCGTCTGCTATGTCTGCACCGCATTTGCACAGGTCAATCACGCTGCTTCCATTTGCTCCAATCATCGTCAGTTTCCTTTTTATGTCGGATTTGCTTCTTCCATTTAATACAATTAGTCCGTACTGGTCAACGATTTCGGTTAGTATATCTCCCCTTTTATTGCTCGAATAATCTTGTGTTCCGTGTCTGTGTGAAGTTCATAAGTTTTGCCGTCTTGTTTTTGTAATTTCCAATTCTAGCAATTAAATCGCCCATTATTATTGTTCTACTACCGTTGGTCCTAAAAGATTCTGAGATTATTCTGCTCAACTCTTGGTTGTATTCTTGCGGTGGTGGTAAGTATACAAAGCAGATTTTCTTTCTTTTAGATTTTTCTTTTATTTCAACAGTAATCTGAAATCTGCCATAGTTCATAATCTTGCATGCGTCTCCAATTTTCTTCTTGTGTCCGAATAGAATGCCTCCACTTCTTCCTACCGTATACTGCTGGAATCGTCGTCATAATGTAGTCAGGAGTTAACAATTGGGTATTTACAGGTTTTTCTTCTGTTGCCCAGGTCTCAGTGAGACAAAAAATGTCTTGTTACATTTAAAACTCGCACTTACCTCGTTTTATTGATGTAAGTTTGGGTTTTGAATTGAAGAAACCTATAGTATGCTTAATTTAGTGAACAATTTGGAATTACATCAACAATGATTTTGTTCCTTTTGAGGTGTCAGGCATACATGTATGGGTCGATAGTCTCGATAGTATTGCGCAAAAGTTTTCATTTTTCGATCGGTACAACATGTACTGCAAAAGTCTTGTTGTAAAGTGTAAGTAAAGATACATTATTTAAATTATTTACATAGTACAATGCACTATTTTCTGAAAACTGCGAATGCCAAAACAAATGTAAATGTTACGTCGTAGTACAGATGTCCCGCGTGTCTTATGCTACTTTATTTTATTTGAATCACATTTGCAAGTGATAATTCGGGTATGGGACAAAACAGTGTGGTCAAAGTAGTAACATTACGTGAATACATATATATATTCATAAAATTATTGGCTCCGACTTTTGATTTTGAGTGTTTACAAAATTCAAGCATTCATTTCCCAAACGCAATGAACTGTAAAACTTATCTTTTACACCATTTGTGCGTACTGTGTTATCCAGTTTGCTTTAATTGTGCTGATGCAACTTATAATACATACCTAAAATATTGAAAATTACAATTAGTCTTTTATAAAATTACATTTATATGGTTTAGACGGCTTAAATATATGTATAATTATATACTTTGCTACTTATCGGTAAATTAGCCATTCGTTCTGTCAACTGAATATTTTAACAATAATCACTAGATCTAAAGGAATTCGAATAAAAGTTGAATCGTGAAAGATAGCCTACTTGTCAATCAAATTAATGGAATAAGGAATTTGCAAGCCTACACTTAAAACGAGTAATGTAAGATGTGGCAAAACCGTGCTGGGGCAAAACCGTGGATGGGGCATAACCGTGTTGGGGCAAATCCGTGGATGGGGCAAAACCGTGCTGGGGCAAAATCGTGGTGAAATCATTCATAAAGGAAAACCGTCGCAATGTGGCAAAAGTATAAAAAAATTCTGCTTTTATTTATTTTTAAATTGAAGGTCAGCGTTTATATTTATTTATTAATTCTTCGAGAATTCACCTTAGCACTTGTAGTAAGAATTTATTGTTACAACGTTCTCCAGTTGGTACGTGTAATTAAGGTTTAATTGGAAACGCGTTATATATTAATTTTATGAGGATTCAATGTTTTACTCCTGTTTTGACGTGACGCTTCTGAATTCCTGCTCACATTACAAGTGAACTGAAACAATCGTTCCGTGCTAGAACCTTTCTACAATTTTTAACGTATTCCATGAAACAATAAAATGTAAGTGTCACTCACAAGGAAAATAATTTTAAAGACTACTAGCTATTATGCCAATTGTAACTACCGTAAATGGTAAAGTAGCTCACCCACGTAATATTTCATTCCGACCCTCGCACTACCGCTGCCTTAATACAGTCAGGCTTGACTAGATGCCT
>JAQFZC010008282.1:0-10326 GCA_034695205.1 Dicyrtoma fusca | reverse complement strand
ATAAAGCATCCTTTTAAAAATGCAGACATTTAAATATTTAAAAAACACTTTTTTAAAAAGCCGGGGTCTGCAAACCCCGTTTTTTAAAAAGCTATTGAATATTTAAAGCATCTTTTTTAAGATGTGTTCTTTTGCTTCTTAGGTCAACCGTTGTCTACTACAATACAATGCACTGCTGTGTAGGTCCGTTCGTTCGTACTTTCGTGTGTTTTATTGTCACTGTCATCGTCCCAGTGAAAGCTGCCTTTCTTGGGCCTCTATTATTTTTATCTCGGTCTCTCTAACTGAGCTATATGAGCGACCTGGAACGCTCACCGTAGTAACAATAAGTATTTCCATTTCCATGGGGAGTGACAATTCTTTTTTTCCGACTTTTTTCCTTGCCAGACTAGACACGAAATTGCTATCTTTATTTTAACTAGTCAGAGCTGAGTTGAGACTCTTAGCAGAAGAGAAAGCAGGGAAGGAGCGAGAACTTGTTGAAGTTTCTCTGTCTGCCAGTGTCTTCCCTTCAGAAAGTGTCTAGTCTGTATTTTGTGGAGCTTCTTCCGTACAAATCATATCACTATATCAAATTAGGTTGGGAATTATGGGGAGGGCGCTGTGGTGTGGCTCTGCTATATGTAAATATGTATATAGTAGAAATTGCAAGGGGAGATATCAGAATTTGCATTTTTGAAAAGTGTATAAAGTGAGCTGTGAAAATGTTCTATTTGAATGTTTGCTGGTCATCTGTGCCCAGAACTAACCGGGCAAACAAAATTTCTTGAATACGAAAGCATTGTGTTTTTGTTCAACTGGTGTAAAATGTTGAAAACTAACTTTTCGAAACGGTAATTTTTCTATTTTTACATCTTTTTGAATAGTTGTAATTTCTAGTTTTGACCTTTTTTTGAAAAATAGTAATTTATAGGTTTGGCCTTTTTAAAAGTGTTCACTTCTAGTTTTCACCGTTTTGAAAGCGATAATTTGGTGTTGTGACGTTTTTGATGGTACCAATTTCCAGTTTTGGCCAGTTTAAAAGTGTCACTTTCATGTTTAGACCTTTTGTTGAGTGTTAATTTCGTGTTTCCTTTTTGACAGTGTCAATTTCTTGTTTTGATATTTTTTAAAACTTTTTGTTTCTAGTTTTGACCTAGCTGAACGGTTTAATTTCATGTTTTTACTTTATGAAAGTGGTTATTTCTAGTTTTGACTTTTTTCAAAAAGTGGTAATTTCTTGTTTTGACCCTTTTGAAAAAGCTAATTTGTATAATAAACACTGTTGCAAAGTTGTAATGCATTATTTCTATGGTTTTCCAACTCCTGTCAGGTTACAGCATGGAGCTTGTTCTAAATCTTTTCAAAAATGTAGCAATCTCGTTTTTGAATCTACACAGATACACTATTTTGCATTCATCCCCAACGCTTAGTTGTATTCTCGTATTGATTTTTTGTCTCATCTTTTCACTGGTATTTTGACTATATAAGTGCTATGCTCTATAGTTACTACATGCAGTCTACTCTATAGTGTGATGGTGATTGTGACTGACGAGGACAGCTAAACAATGTAGAGGCTAAACTAACATGGAGAGTCTAAACCAAACTGAAACTATTAACCCAAAAGACGAGGCAATGCAAAACACAACGAAACAATGTCTTATAGGCGCTGCCCATAAATTACCTAGCCAGCTATCTTTACAAAAACGTTTCCTTAAAAAACGCAAAATCTCAATACTTTTTGCCTCCTTTTAATCCTTATTCTTAGCCCAACGTAATATATGAACCCACCCTTCCAAATCCCTTTCCCTGCCCAAATGCCCTGGACTTAGTACACATTGCAGTTACACTAAATAAGACAAGACAGGGGCCATGCCGCACACCGACCGAGACACAGTGTGTGTCTCTCAAATTCGAAGATAGTCAGAGGCTCAAGAGAAAAAAAAAACGGGAAAAAACGTGCGGACTGTGAGCTGACTAGTGAAAGTACAGCAAAAGACTATGGGAATGGGACTCTGGACTCCAAACGGGAAAGTAAACGATGTGGAAAAAAACCTGGTAAAAAACGGAAGGAATTCAAGGGAAAAGTGGAAATCTAGCATTGCACAGAGTTGGGTATAGAGACGGAGAAAAAGACAGAGAGAGGACAGAGACAGTAAAAGAGTGAGCAGAGCACAGTGCAGTGCATTTTGCATTGCTGTGAAGGCTTGGGAGATGGCTTCTGTTCAAGTGAATATAGACGAACCTAACGATACGGAACTGTGGCTATAGGCATATAGCCAAGATAAAGTATTGAGGAGGAAAGTGAAGAAGACACAGAACAGTTACAGTCCAGCTCAGACTGAATCAAGCCAAAGCCAAAACTCTGGGCTTATTTTAACCAGTTGTAGAAGTGCAATTTAGTTTTTTTGTACCTAGTTACAAGCTCAAAATTAATTTTAATTAAGTAGAATCATGATTAAGATGATTTAAAACCACATTATATGCATTTTCAGACAGAAAACTTACAAATTGTAGCAAATACATGTTTTTCAAAAAATATGTACAGCCCATTATAAAAATTGGGTTTGGAAAAGTGAAAATGACGTGCATTAAACATTTTAAAAATGTTGAAAGCTTCAAAAATGTACATTTTAAAAAGTTGCCTTTCATGATTACACATTTTAAAAAGATGCATATGGTCATAAATACACATTTAAAAGTATGCAAAAAGTCATAAATACACATTTCAAAAAGATTCAAAAAGTCATAAATCCACATTTCAAAAAGATGCGAAAGTCATAAATACACATTTCAAAAAGATGCAAAAAGTCATGAATACACATTTCGAAAAGATGCAAAAAGTCATGAATACACATTTCAAAAAGATGCAAAAAGTCATAAATCCACATTTCAAAAAGATGCGAAAGTCATAAATACACATTTCAAAAAGATGCAAAAAGTCATGAATACACATTTCAAAAAGATGCAAAAAGTCATAAATACACATTTCAAAAAGATGAAAAAGGTTGTAGAAACCCGTTTAAGAAACGACTAATTTTGTCACAGGCAGGCTGTGCTTCCAAGTCTCAGCTGAACTTTGCTAGGCGCATATAAAAAATTCTTAAAACCCCCTGGACTTTACTGTTAAATTGCTGTTAAAACAGTCTCTAATTTTCCTCTGGCTCTAAAGCTAGCTGCTGTACCCTCAACACACCACCTAGCTGGTTAGTCTAGATATCATATAGGATAGCCACTACTTACGTAGGTATTTTGCTCAGTCTACTTGGAAGCGTGGGTGAAAGTCTCCTTAGAGAGCATAATAAGTGAGGGAGAAAGGGAAAGAAATGAACAATTCTGAGATTCTCAGAGAGAATGGAAGAGCAAAGAAAGAATGAAAGAAAGAAGCTCTGCTCTGTGTTCACTCTCTTTTTCTTATTACTACCCTTGTTCTTGTTCTTGTTCTTGTCCCTCTACACTCTTCATCCTTAGTAGCCTGCCTTCCCTTCTTGCCTCTTACTTCTTGGTCTTAGTCTGGGAGAAAGCACACGGGGAAAAACGGTGGATGTTGAAATGCTAGGAAAGTAAAAGTGAAAGTGGCATGGCTATCTTCCCTCACAGCATTCCTACTCTCATTCTCATAGACAGAAAGTGGCTTGCTATCATTTTCTCTTTTCACTTTTTCTTGTCGATCCCAGAAACTGGCCTTCTTATACATACACTCACAAGATGTCCAAAGTAGACGCGTAGACGATGACGGAAGCTATTCTCAGTGTACGCACAAGTGGAGTGAAACTCACAATCAGTGGAGTAGCCATTGTCTACAAGTGAGATCTTAATGTGGACATGACTGGCTAGATGAACGTGTGTGTAGACTTAAGCTGGGAGTGAAACGGATGGATGGGTATACTGTAAAGCGTCGGTTAGTCACTGACTTTCTTGGCGTAAGGAGTGGCCTTCCTTGACCAGACCAAATCGGAAAGAAGGCACTATTTTTAAAGTATGATTTAAAAGAATTTGATTCTTTTCAAAAAGTGCGTTTGTTAAAATTGAGGTGAAGACTATTCGGAGCTGGCAAGCCATGGAATTGTGTAATGTGTTAAATACAATTTCAAATTTTTTCGAAACAACTAAAAATAAAAAATCAACATGTTAAAAACTATCGCATTTTGAATTCTTCAGTTTAAAAGGATTAAAACTAGTATGTGACATTTTTAAAAAGATCAAAGGTAGAGTTTAGCATTTTTAACCTTTTGGAAATGAAATACATTTAGTTTTGAATATTTTTAAAAATAGTAATTTAAAGTTTTTTGGCCTTTTAAGTGTTATTTATTAATTTTAGCCGTTTTGAAAAAGTGCTGTTTAGTAGTTTTGGCCGTTTTGAAAGTGTTATTTACTAGTTTTGACCGTTTTTAAAAAGTAAAATAGAATTAAACTTGAACACTTTTCTAAAGCATTCTGTCTATGGTTCCCCAGTGTCGAAAGATAAAACTAGAAATCAACATTTCAAAAAGGTGTAAAACTAGTTCTTAATGTATGCTATAAAAGGCAGTCAAAACGAGCACTTACAGCACAGTTATTTTTGGTGATATAACTCAAGCCTTTGATAAAGTTGGTCATGCCTAAACGTTCAAACAAATTATTTCAAAAGAAGCTTCCACTCCGCTCAAACGATGAATCCAGCAATTTAGTTGCTCAAAACTATACAAGCATAGCTACAATAAAAGGAATGGCAAACAAAATCAAAGAAAGGTATTCAATTAACAAAATTATCATACGTTCTGCTTAAGAAAGGCTCGATTTAAGCACTGACGAAGAATGACTATCGAGCGTATACTGAGCCCGTTGGGCTACCCCGTTGGAGTAAAATGACCTATTTTTCTTGTTTTAGTGTTTGAATAAAAGTTTTTTTTATTTGCTCAATTTCCTATAACCAACAAGGCATTTACCTACTTCGACCCCTTGGCTACCTCCGTTTTATAAATAGATACGTTTTATGTGCGTGCTACACAAAGTACTACAAGTCTAATAGTACCGTGCAGCGTAGTAGGTTAAATACTTTCACTTAAGTAGTGGCCTTAGCCCTAAGTAGGAAATAAGTAGGAAGTAGGAATTTTGGAAATTGTAGTGAAAACTGTGGAGAAAGTATAATAACAGTGGATCGTATCAAGGGAGTGTTAGGGCAACCACTTGCCTCTGGCTCTTGGTATTTACTATGTACACATATATTGTGGTAGTGATATATGTATATAGTGGTGTAGGCATGTACTGTACGCATATGTATATGCTCTATATAGTGTGATTGCTCTGGTTCTGATGTCCCAATGATGAGTGTCGGATTGTAGATTGTGAGACTGACTGTAGATGAGACGGGGGAAGTTGATGATGTATAACCATGCCTGGTCCTCTGTCTGTCTGATACCTTGGAAGAATGGACCAAATAATTTTCTTCAAAAATGTATCCAGTAGCACTCCACGTACATCTCTTCTCTTTCTTTGAGTGGGCTGCTTTCTCTTCTTGTCTCAGCTATTCCTCAGTTGTCAGCAGCGTAGATAGAAGTATTTGACTTCGGGGTTGGTAATACTGCCGCAGTTTAGCAGGATTAAATATGACCAAAACAATCGGTTTGGAACGTTTTATTTATTTCACTTAATAATTTTCATCAATTTTTAAGGAAAATTTTGCAAAGGAGAAATCATTAAAAAGACCGATTTAATGAGCTGAAAGCAGTTGCGAAATCTTAAAATGTTTTAATAGAGTTTGTGAGTAATGTACTTAGTTTTGAATATTCTTGAAAATGGTGATTTATTGTGTTTGACTATTTTTAAAAAGTGTTGTTTACTAGTTTTGACTGTTTTAAAAAGTGTTGTTTACTAGTTTTGACTGTTTTTACAAAGTGTTATTTACTAGTTTTGACTGTTTTTACAAAGTATTATTTACTAGTTTTGACTGTTTTTACAAAGTGTTATTTACTAGTTTTGATCGTTTTGAATGAGTACATTTATTGAATTAAACACTGTAGTAAAACATTCTTTCCATGTTTCCCCAGTTCCGAATAGGTTAACTTTAAAAAGCTAAAAACTAACGTTTTGAATAGCAGTTTTTTTTACTTTCCTACATAAATACGTAATGCATAGGCAGTGCAGTGGAGTGCAATGGTGGCTCTAGACTACGCTTTTGCCTTCATGACTTGACTCCCTTTGGCTCTTTTGGCATGTTGGTCTTGATCTTGGTCTTTGGCTCGAGAAAGTTACTTGGAGTGATGAGTGCGTAAGATACATGGTTAATATTTTACTTCCCACTTCCACTTATTATACATTGGGAAGGTCTAATCTCAAAAGTAATCTTGCGTAAGCCCTACTTTCATTCCCTTTACTATGATCCTTCTATAGATATATCCATGAAGCTACTGATAGCTACATAGTTCCTTGGCAATAGTGATTAGGACGTTGAAGGTATAGAAGTGAAAGCTACAGAAAGTGAAAGTAAAGTCTGTGAAATGAAGAAAGGTATCTTTGGAGACTCATCTTTCTTTAGTTGGGCTTCACGTAGGGACAGTCATAAATTACGTTGGCACTTTTCTTACAATTTTAGACCAACTAATTATGTAATTAGTATTGGCCTCCCAATCCCTACACCTTACCTTTCATTCCAATTGTAATTTATGAACAGCCCCCCCCCTGCCACTGGCTCTGTTACAAAACGTCTTCCTGGTTGTTAGTTAATGAGAAAGCACCAAAGCACACACACACACTTTCTCACGTTTTTAGGATTCAAGGGCTCATTTTTTCATTTTTTTTTCGTCTTTCTCTCTCTCTTACTTGCCCCTCTCTATTTTCCCCTTCTTTTGATGCCCGTGGAATGGAGTGGAAAGGAAAGCTAGAATATTCATCACTGCTTCCGTCTAGATGCCTTTCATTACCCTGTCTTCCTATTTCAGTGTGAAAATGGAGATGAAAGTTTAAGTGGGTAGGTGTTGGAAGTTTGATTGGGCCAGGCTTATGGTCTCAGTCTCTATAGTACCATACTTACATCTACGTGCAAAAGGGAGTATCTAAATTTATATGTTTTTTAAAAAATATTTCTTTGACACACATGAATTAATCTATCAAAATGCTTTGCTTCTATGGAAAATACATAAATGAGAGTTTTACTTTCTCTTTTCGTACACACGTTCAGAATTTGGGGAATGAATAAATTACGGATTTATTTCATTTATTTATTTAATATAATAAATAGTGTCATTTTTGGCATTCGTTCCTTCGTGGCTTTGGACTTTAGTAAATGTTTTCAAATGAAAGCCAAAAGTGAAAGTGTGCGGTCTCCAACTGCTTTCAATTGACAGCATAATTTTGTTCCCAGGGTGACAAGAAATTGGGAAGAAATGGGTCCAATTCAAGTGTAGTAGTATGTATATGCCTCTATATGCTATATAGATATATACATTTTATAAGTATAGGGTATATAGTGGATATACTGTAAAAGTTGACAGTTCACAGTAATGATAATTCTAACCTAAATAGAAAATGTGTTTTTGGTGGCTATTTCGTGGAATTCAGTTACTGTGACAGAGTGAGTGTGGTGCGGTGCAACATCACCTATGACTGTAAGTATGTATAGCATTTGTGTGGGCCAATGGGATACGTCCCCATGGCCTTTACTTGCTTATTACTATAGCATTTGTAATAGAGTTTTATTTTTTAGAAGTTTTTATGAGTAGATATATACTGTTATATATGTATTTTTACATGCATGGTTGCTCTAAGAAACGTAAGTACCTACATATGTTAGGTAGGTAGGTAGGTATGTACCTAGGTGTCTATCCTTGTATTTATTTATAGGATAGGAGATGACGAATATTTTTTGAAATTCTTTTGAAACTTTGTGTCCCAATGTAGTGCAAATGTGTGGCACATGCGCAAGATCACATTATGTTTATTACATTTACATACGTATTACGATTCATATAGAGTTACTCTATCACTATATTATAGTGCGTAGGGGCTTAGAGCTGTTCATAAATAGAGACGTTTTCAACAGAGGGGTATTTCGAGCCTCCATCTAACCTTTCCGAAACTGTAATAAAGTTAGTTTTGATCTTTTTAAAAATAGTAGTTTCCAGTTGTGATCTTTTTAAAAATGGTATGTAGTTTCCAGTTTTGACCTTTTTAAAAATGGTACGTAGTTTCCAGTTGTGATCTTTTTAAAAATGGTATGTAGTTTCCAGTTAGGACCTTTTTGAAAGTGCTAGTCACTCGGTTTGAATGTTTTTGAAAATGGTAATTCTAGTTTTGAGCTTTTCTAAAATGGTAATTTCTAGTTTTGTGCTTTTCTAAAATGGTAATTTCTAGTTTTGTGCTTTTCTAAAATAGTAATTTCCAGTTTTGAGCTTTTCTATTATGGTAATTTCTAGTTTTGAGCTTTTCTAAAATGGTAATTTCTAGTTTTGAGCTTTTCTAAAATAGTAATTTCTAGTTTTGAGCGTTTCTGAAATGGTAATTTCTAGTTTTGAGCTTTTCGAAAATAGTAATTTCTAGTTTTGAGCTTTTCGAGAATAGCAATTACTAGTTTAGGTCTTGTTGAAAATGTTAGCTACTAGTTTTGATGGGTTTTCAAAGTTTTATTTTCTAGTTGTGACCTTTTTGAAAGTGTTGGTTTCTAGCTAGTTTTGAATATTGTTGAAAAAGTTTAGCTATTGTCATAGTATGTGTATGGTCTTAGAGACACGCTGGCTTTGGGAATCCTCAAATCGTGAAAAATGCAAACGTCCTGTATTCATAGCTTCCTTAGAAATAGTGCTGGGAAATGGGAAGGAAGAATCAAGTATGCTAATGGGAATGATTCGAATTCCGATTCCGATTTCTAGGGAAAGCAACTTATACATATGCAACTACTGTCTGTACTGAAGGATAACGAAGGGTGACGAAAGACACTTTCTATTGCATTTTAATCTTGACTTAAGCGGCTAAGGGGCTGTCCACAAATAATGCTTAAGAAAGACTGGGTGAGAATGGGGGGGAGGGGTTATCGACTACAATAAACCTAGTGGTAAAAATTTTTAAATTGGAAAGTGTTTTATGTGTGATGGGTTCCACATTTTCTTTTTAAAAAAGTGTATCGTAATTTATATGCAGCCCTTTTTCAAATTTTAATGATAAGAAGATTTAAATTAAATTTAAAAACAGTGCTTTTACGCCACCTAAAACGGTTGCCATTTCTTGAAGAATTATAATCATGAATTAATTAGAATTTTTTTTAAAGGTTGGTAGGTATTGTGTGGTTAGGTGCATAGGATTGCTCAAACTTTGAAAACATGTGTAAATGGCTGTTCTTACACGGTATTTTATTTAATCGTTTCCCTTTCTCTGTATACATACCTGCACTAATTAACAAGTGTACTGTTATGCGGCACACACTCTTCTTGTTCCTTTTTTGCGTGGACAGGCGCTATGCGTGGGTAGAGTTGAAGTTGCTTGCGGTTATAGCTGGTAGCAGCAATTTGAAATACTGCTGCTGCTGCTGTAGTTGTGGTTCTGGTAAAAGTAAAGGGCATGGGGATAGTGAAGAAGCAAAGTGGACAATATTCATTTTTGCGTTAAAAGTCTACTAGGATATTTATACGTTACGTACCTAGGTACCTCCATTTGCATCTGTTAATGTTTTTCGGACTATAGAGTTCTATTCACTATAGAGAAAGTTCAGTATAGGTAATGAGTGGTCCTGGTTCGATATTTCAAAAATGTCTCCAGAGAAAGCATTTTGCCCGTGTTTGAAATCATGTAAATAGGACATTTTGTACTTTTTCAAAAACATGTAATCAGGACATTTTGCATTTTTTTCAAAATCATGTAGATAGGATATTTTTACCTTTTCAAAAAGGCGGAAATAGGGCATGTTGCACTTTTTCAAAAACATGTAAATAACGCATTTTTAACTTTGCAAATGCATTGAAATAGTACAAATCGCAACGTTTCGAAAACAATCATATTGTACTTCCTGTTTTGTATACAAATTATGCAAAAGATATTGGTGTCCATCAATGACCTACGGAACAGAACTCGCTCAAAAATATCGCATATTACTTTCAACGACGTTAAAATTTGCTGCATTCTTGAACTTCTGCTTGCCGTACGTGTTAATCATTCCATTTGTTTATTCAATCGTAGGATTTCTTTAACTCTCAAAACATCAGGAAACTTATTTTTTTAATAAAATACTCAATAGCAACATTTTATTTATGCTTCCTTACCTAAATCCGAAAAATAAAAATAAATATAATTACCATAAATTCTCTAATAGAACGCCCGCGCACTATTCCATTCAGCCCCTCGGACCCCCGTGTACAATTAGAGACCCGCGCATTAATA
>JAQFZC010008281.1:0-10327 GCA_034695205.1 Dicyrtoma fusca | reverse complement strand
ATTTCCTAGAAGCAAAATGGGGCATAATTAAAACAGGTTAAATGCAAAATGGGATTTTACCATAGCGCAATGCGCATTGTAATATTACTCGATTCGTCACTTTACTTTTAAGAGTTGGATGAAAATGTTGTATTTTGCTTTTAGGCTGAAGTGGATTTACCTCATTTTGCATCTTGAACTAAAAAAAAAAGTGATGACACTTTTGTAGAGGAGACAAAAAATGCTATTTACGTTTTTTCAGAACATGTAAAAATGATATTTAGACATTTTCAAAAGAGGGCTTAACGGGACGTTTGCAACTTGACAAGATCGAACCATGCAGACTAATACTACTAATACATACTTTCATCTTTCCTGCTTTCGAAAATGACAACGGGACGAATGACATTTGAGACTTGAGGTGCTTTCAAAACAGGCTTTTTTAAATTTTTACTGTCGGCGCAGTTAGCAACTATGTATACGTTTGCTTTGACGTAGTAATTGGAAGATCCCCAAGTTAAAATGTGAAATCGAATTGTTTCCTGTTTTAATTGCCTTCTGTGGTATGTCGGACAATGGATGAGAATTTATGTGAACTTTCTCAAACGCATAATCAAAAAATAGGCTACGATGCAACTATCATGCAACAGAGGAGTGCAGTGGCAATGTCGTTTGTTTTTAGAATCTGAATAAATATTTTGTGCAGCACACGGTTCATGGGGAGCTTAGAACAATATGACATGCCTTTCCCATTTTGTTTTTATCACCCCCTGCCAAATGTCATTTAGTTACATTATTCACGCCGTCGTACGCAATACTGACTCATCAGCCAGAAATTCTTCATTTTTTGTATTTGTTATATGAGAGAAGAAAGTAAGCTATTTTGTAAGGATACCAACAGCTATAAATAACCATTACTTTTAGTATGACTCTGAATTCACCTAATTCCTGGGTCACCGTTTAAAAAACTATCAAAATACATATTTATAGGTATTGAAGCGGATGATCAGTGGTTTTGTGATATTTAAGCAAATATTCGAGGGGATAAAATGATTTCTATATCCACATTATGTATTTACTGGAAGTTGCCAAATGCTATGGAGTGCAAATATAAATAATATGATTCCACCGGTAGTTGTGAAAGAGATTTTTAAACAAGCTTCTTTATAATATAGCTTTTATTGTAAACATCATGGTTTTAAAAGATGAATCTACGCAGCAACCTTCTTGGTTTTATTCATCTGAGATGCAATACGATCCAAATCTCGTCTTCCTTGGCTGGTGAGTCTTCTTCCCACAGAGTCTGGAACTTTTTCAACCAATTTGACGGACTCCAATGCTTGGAGTGCTTTCCGGGCTACATTACCGGAACTACGGCAGAAGTGGCTAGGAGTCGCTCCATTACTTTTACGTGCTGAAATAAAATAAAATACATACCAATTAGGAATCTGCACTCATATCATAGTAACTATGTAACACACCACTACAGTTACTATCAACAGATACTCTACCTGTTAAACCTTGGGTCCCTAACAACTATTTACGTTGAAATACCCAACTTCTGTAATTCCTACCCTAATTAATGAAATATTACAGTAAATAGAGTAGTAGAGACTTACTTCCGAACAGTTTGGTTACTGTTTGGGTTCCGATGGGTGATCGGATGTACAAGTGACGAGCAATAGCAGCGCATCGAATATAGAACCAATCTTCATCATAAGGTGCGAGCTCCTTAGCCTTTGAAGTCTTCACTAAATCCACCCACTCAGGGACCTTGACCTTCCCAGATCTAGAACGTAAATTAAAACATTTAGATATATAACTATCCCGTGTATTCAGTATTTGTGTTGAAGCAGGTACATTCCTGCTTACATACAATGCAATTCTACTATCTGTAATTACATAAGTATGTATGCACACTGGAGCATTAAAATAGTGACGAATAGTTTTGGGAAAATGCAGTAGCTCTACTATTCCGCTAATAGGTCATTATAAGCGCTCTTCTACCACCTGTATTTTCCACAATTATGTACCTATTGGAATGACATTTTTTCTGCGAATAATCATTAAAAGAAAATCAAGTAGTTTTCAAGAACTTTGAAAGATATTTCAAAAAATCCTCACTCTTAGAAAGAAGTGTGGCCACTTCCTTCCTAAGTTTCACCACCTGTTTTTCCTGTGTGCACAAAAAGCACAAGATGTGAGAAATCATTTTTTTAAAGACTGAAGATACTACTCTGTTTTCTCTGTCTGGTTAAATTCTGGACTAAATATATTAACATCGTCTGCTTCAAATGAATACAGAATCCGTGCACATTTTGTTTTCGTCAGTGGTGCTACCCCATCGTATGTGTCTCTACGGCCATCAGTATCTTTATGAAAGATTACTTTTTCCTGCCTAAGAAAAAACATAATTTTGAACAAGAACATGGAGCACAATTTAGAAGATTTAAAGAACAATGTAAAAAATAGCACGGCAAATTAATATTCTCACTTACGATTAGTCAATTTTTCGAGACTACGGCATACATACATGTACTACATAGACACTACTTTTGCAAAGCACATGTTTTTTGTACCAAAGATGACTACTACAAACTAGTGCCTAATTATTATGAATCGTAATTGTACTGTGCTACTTTGTATTTAACAAAGGCTTGCGGACTTCATACGCTAGCCACTGATTAACTAACAACTGCTGAAGTTATCAATGGTTACAGTCGCAAGTGCAATCAAGAACTTCACTAATTTATGCAATACCCCTTAACGTGAACATAGATTTCCTAGGCAGATTACTTTTAGCATTCAATTAACCATTTAATTAATTGACTTTCCTCCCTGATCGCTCGAGCTAAAATCACGAAATCCCATTAGGGGCTGTCCATAAATGACAAAATTTGTATTTTTCAGAAATGGTCGACCCCTCCCTATCTAGTAAGTTCGCACAGTAGTTCAAATATAGACAAAACGCCCCCCCCCCTCCATGGCCTCAGTTGCTAGCGTAATTAGTGGACACCCCATAATTTAAGGTACCTACATAGGATACTTTATAGGAGTTCTACACAAAAAACTAAATATTGATCGAATATTTAATGTGAAGTGATCCACAACACTGCGGGCATCGTTGCAGTGAGTAACTGTTTTCACAATCACTATTGGGATTTTGAAATCAAAAAACACAATTCACTATCACAATTCATAATACAGCTCTAATGCATGCCAGCGCAGCCCGCAAGGCCCGCAGTACATGCATGCAACAAAATAATTGGGATTACTGAAAGGAAAAACGCCGAATGGCCTTAATTACTTACTTTTTAAGGAACGCAGCAAAAGCCCGGACAAACTTATGCTGGTCCACGTCCTTCACAGATGACGGATATTTAAAATGAGTGGCCATTTTATTTGCTTCAACCTGAAAAAATAAAAATTGGAAATGTAACCGTGTGAAAGCCGAAAGTTAAAGTACGGTATGTTCGAACTAACCGCTCTACCTGCAGCAAGCCATGCCGCATACTTGTTTTTTGAAACCAGGACAATTTTAAGACAAATAATAGCCACAGACGGTAGATTATGATTAAAAATGTAGAAAGGGTAATTAAAACACAACACTTTCTTACCTAATACGTTGGTTTTCGAACAATTTTGTTGAATTTCTGGAAACCTTCTGAACAGAAGAATCTGCTACCACTACCACGAGCTCGGTACCACACAGAAATGGATGGCCAACAGAAATGAAAGAATGGTTTGATTGAGGATTGTAACGCACTGCCGTTCAGGCGCTTGACTGCCACCGGCAACCATTTCCACGCTAAGCGCATAGATGGTAGGGAAGCTCATTTCAAGAACAGTTGACAGTCTTCTTCTCCCTCCTCCCTCAAGTTCATGATTTCTTTCACTGGAATTTTTATTTTGACAGAGTGAGTAATTAGTAATTAATTGTAATTAACAATTAAATTAAATTACGTACACACGTGTATCGCCTTTTTGATGAACTTGGAGTTAACTACCAGAATCAGATGCCTAAGGCATTTCGAGCTATGAAGCTATGATCATGATCATGGTCGAAATTAAAAACTTAACGTAAAATATTATTTTCCAAATTCCAGTTTGACAGTAGTTAAAATGCCTTATCTGGTGCTGTCAAACTGGAATTTGGAAAATATACTATTGTAATAATATTTTACATTACGCACTTATGGTGAAGGCTTCTAATTGTAGTCGGCTTGTACATGTGCAGTGTGGTACCCCCATCTTTTCTCCAGTTTCTCTTCCAGTTTTGGCAAAACTGTCAAAGGTTATTTAAAATCAAACATACTTTCTGAACTTCAAAATCAGGTGCATTCGATTTTGATTTACTGTTGGCACTGGAGTAAATAAGGGGGTACCACAGTTAGAAGCCTTCACCTTACCTATTTTTTAATTTCGAACATGATCATGATCATAGCTTGGTTTGATGTGTGACATTTGACAGATGGAGCAGAAGCAAAATCATATAGGTCCTACCTAAATACATGTACCTACTTAATTAACATGGAAAAGCGACCGGATCAGATCTAAGATCCTTTAAAGACTCGGACTATTAGACTGCCCTTTAGAGAGCTATTACAATTTAAAGTTACAACTCAATTATTCGTAACTATATTCCTATTATAACTATCAAAAAGAAAGAATAGTGCGTCGGTATATTGAACACAAAATCACGGATGTAAAATTACAAATATATTTTTGTTTTTACGGATTTTTTCAATGATGTAGCATATAGTATAGTAGTTAAGATAAAGTCCGAATATAATTTATTATTGTTGCTTAGTAAAGAAATAAGAAGTAAAAGTGCTCTAAAGAAACTATTTTGACAATCTGGAGTAATCAACAATGTGTATTTTCAATTTTAAGAGTTCCTTTAATTGTTTTGTATCATTGATGTAGAAAACATTGTATAATAGGGCACTCTGAGATTATCCAAACCACGCAGGAAGATTTAATTGTAATTAATAAATGATAGTGTGCTTTCACTGCTTTTTGTTATTCTAGGTGTTTGTTAGTTGAAGTGTAAGGTGAAGCCTAAGCTAAGAAGCAATTGGGTTCAATGGGCATCGAATTCACTGTTGATTTTCAGAATTTATTGTAGTTGTTTGTTTTACCCCCACCAGTCTGTTTTTTTAACCCCCACAGAGCAAATTCCAGGCGATTTTGGACTTTTTAATTAATCTTACGTCACTAATTTTATTTTTTAGCAATATTTTGTTGCAAAGGAACAGCATTAAGGCTGTTAATAGTTGCATCATTCAACTTTCATATTTCATGTCTTCCGACAAAAAAACTAAAACGGACGCCTGTTTTTATACCCCCACCTCTCTTATAATTTGTACTCGCATTGTATTTTAGTCCTACGTGAGCTACTTAGAGGATGTGGGTACTTTAATACATATAACATATGTCTGTATTATAATAATATAATATTATAATTTATAATGAATCAGCTTGAGGATTTCAAGTAAGTAGCTTGTTTACCCCTCAAATTCTGAGCCATAAAAACCAATGACCATATCAACCTCATAGTTTTGAACATTTAGTAATGAATTTTCTCCCGTTTAATCATCACAAGTTTACAGGTTAAGTTGTAGGGTGAAGGTTTGCAATTGCGGTAGGTTTTTGAAAAATAGTGCTTTGAAAGATCAAAAAATGATGACCTGCTACTACTGAACAAAGTAAATAACTGGATCACACTCCTAAATCAATTTCACGCAATGTGGTGTAACCGTTTTTAATTTTGCCTCAATTTGACTTTAAAAAATGAGTCTCAATCCGGCACTTGTTAGACTCAATTAAATTCACTCGGTGTCTTGTACCTGTGGTAGAATGGCTTTGCGATTGTCTGGTATCCCCATTTTTTCTTCGGTATCAACAGTCAATCAAAATCGAACGCACCTGGTTTTAAATCTTCGGGTATTAGACTTCCTATAGAAGGTACCTACATATGTCACCTTTTGACTGACCTTTGACAGTGAAGAAAAAAGGGGTGGAGGTACCTTATTTACAAGCCGACCACAATTGCAAGCCTTCACCCTACAAATATTAGTCATTCATCGTTAGTAGGTAATAATAAAACAATTTATTCATCATTACAATATGGCTAAAACTGAAAGCATATAAATTAGTTTGGCACCTCTAACCGTGTCCAAATGTGTGAAACGAGGATAACTACATTTTGGACCATAATCTATTTTGTGACTGTTTTGAAGTGTATTGGTTTCAATCAAAGTCAGAAACCACAAACCATAAGATTATGCATTTTAATAATACCTAAAGAACAGACCTGTCTACACGTGAACGTCTTCAGGGAAGAAAAGTTTCAATTGAAACCAAAATTTTGAAAATTGCATTTGACCACTTTGAATTTGAAAAAACGTTAAAATTAAAGATGGGTACGTACACACAAAATCACCCTACAAAATAAGTAAGGTGAACGGTATGCCCTACAAAGAGGTATGAAAATGTATGGGGACAAAAGTGAGGGAGGGTAAAGTAAGGCCAAGTCAAAATGTATGGGAAAAATAAATCCCATGAAATGAGCTTTTTTCTTTCAACGAATAGTGAACTTCTTCTTGAAACCATACTTTGTAGTTTGGCTCCGTGGAATTTTTTCCTCTTTGAAGAGGCTTAAAGAGACACTTAGGATCAGACCTGCCTGAATTGCCATTCTTTTTTAGATACCTAGCATAAAGTTCTTCAGACTTCGGTACAGCGAAGTTGAAGGGGCACTTTTAGAACGTCTGCATTGCACACTTTTCATTCGGCTCCATTTTATGTACCTATATTGAAAGCTACTGTTTTGAGACTTTTTTGGTGTTTTTTCTGTACTAAAGTACTCATGATCAATACAGTGTACATTCTGTAAATTGTGCTGTTAATTCATGAACATTGCTAGGCTACATACTGGTTTCTTGTTTTGCACTAACTTAAGGTTACTATAAGCTGACAGTGCTCTGTGTGCTGAAGGAGGCAGGATTTTAATTACTAAAAAAAGAAAAAGAAGTACTTTATTTTAGTTATTCGGTTTAGCACTTTACTGAAAGTAAAATGTGTACATCAGATAGGTCGCCTCCTAGTTGCCGACTTCAATAGATAACTCTGCGCTCCGTTACGACTTTTGTTATTTTCCTAACTCGTTTGTTTAACCATCTTCCTGTATGCTTGTCTGTGATCTTACTTATTTGGTGAAAGGATAATCTACGAATAAAAAACCAACTAGCTAACTAGCTTTTCTATCAATCAATCAATTTTCAAGACTTATTCAGTGGTCAATTGTTAGTCTTTAGTGGTTTGTTTTGAGATTTTTCAGTTTGTCTGTACAATTTTTTCCACAAATGTAGGAAAGCAGTAGCAATAGTATCTTCGTGGTCCATGACACACGAATGATTTCTCCTACGGAATTCGTCATTTGATGTAATTAACAAAATGACATGCACTCGCACTTCAACTAGATACTTACTAAACTAAATTACCCAATACTAGTTCGACTAGTTCTAATAGTTATTAGTTCTTAGAATGGCGAATCGTTAAGTGTGTAAATCACTTCAAATCAGGCATCGACTATCAGCTGAAGCAAAAATTATAAAATTACAACTTTCATGCCACCAGCGCCACCCTACCAATTATTACAAAGTTCTGTATTTATGATGAAGTCGTTTATAGATCGGGGCACACTGCTACAACTTGAATGCATAACGCTAGGTAAGTACATACTACCGTTCGGTCTGCAGAGCATTACCCGCATGAGCTCACAGTCGGAGCTGGAATGGAAATTAACTGGTTTCAAATTTAAAAAAAATTAATCACAGTTAGAAAACCAATTTATCGTGAATAAGAGCGTCATTAACCTGACCAAAACATTTTTCAACCAATGTAAACCGACATAAAAACGAAGAAAATGGGACGAAACCAAAGCGAAAGTGAAGAAAATTACTAACATTTGCTCCAATTCCATGTGATCCATGCTTCACTCCGCGTCATTTTTTCTGTTACCTAACTTCGCGTAAAATGTGCTGAATGGACTGAAAAATGAAGTGAAAGTCCTATAAGCTCCCTTTTAAGTCAATTTTACAACGATTTCGAGAAGTTCGACCAGCTAATTCAAGGAAAAAATCTTTTAAAATTTAAAAAATCGACCTTGTCTCAGATTTTGGTTCATAACTTTTTTGTTTTAAAACATTAAAACTTAAAACCAATTTTAAAACTGATTGCTTGGCTAGATCTGCAATTAAATTCTCTACAAAATGTGGTATAGGTAACATAATTGCGCGACTTTGCTGGTTTGGGCTGGGGGTAGGGGGCAAGGGTTATGTGGGACCCTGTATATATACAATATAAGACTCTTGTCTTAAAAAAAGACTCTTGTATGTAATACAGTTGAGTCTAAAGTCGTTGCTTTAAAACTCCAACCCAAGTGTTTATTTGTAATTTTTGAAAACATTTTCCAATTCTACGTTAACTCTTTTTAATGGTAGTGACTTGACTGGTGACCTCATTGAATTGCAATTACAGTAAGGAAATAAGTGAAAAAATAATAAAAATGTAAAAAATTAGTAAGGAAGCTCCTAATTGTGAATGGTCTCTACGATAAAGTTGTATATCTACTTCTTCAAATTAGTTCCTCGGGTCTACCGGCAGAGCTATCAAGAAAACCCCGGGTCCCCAATACATATACACCTACGTTATGGTTTAGGCACGGAATTTGTACTAGTCCCAAGGGTTTGTAGCTGAGTTTTGAGTTTGAATTAGGAATTTTTAATAGAGCGCGGACCTCCACTATAACCCGAGGTCTAGTGAACCACTGCGTCTTTCATCCATATTAATTATATGTAATTACAGGCCTGGTGCGAGCCCAAGCAATGCGGTACATACTAAAAAAAATTACCTACATACATTTTACATACCTAGTTGGTAGGTATGTAAAATTCAGCACTCAAAGAAATGGATTTATGGAAAGAATGGAAATCATTTCTTTCAAACTGAAACTCTTGCAAATACCTGTATTTGATGTCTACTTATCAGCTGAATCCTATGTTAGAAAACAGACCTAATTAATTTCCGCAATATTTTTACACTGAGATTTCAGTTTTAACCTTTTGCAAACAAAAATACAAACTACTGCGAGATTCCATTGTTAACAAAAATGACCCTTATATCTGTTATTTAGTTTTGTTTTCAAGATTTTGATATGTAGCAATCGTCCAAAATAAAGATGCTCAGTTTAATTTGAATTTTACACATTCACTTCGCTTAGTATCTGTATTGCCGATGAACGCGAATGCATTCAGCTTGTCAGTTTTAGGCACCTGCGTCTCTTTCTGCTTCATTTAGCACATTAATTTTGAAACTTTAAGCTTGTGATCCGGTAGTCAATAACATCGTTTAATCCTCCCCTTTTTTCCGAACACAAGTGTGCCACCCAAATAAAAATCTACACGTAAGTATAGGTATATGCATAATTATATGTGAGGCTTCATCAATAGAATATAGTTTCATTTAATTTAATGGTAGTTTGAAAACTATAAAGGCATTACATTATTTTTATTAATTATTAGATCATTATATTATTGTCTTTTCGAATTTTGTAGTTATGCGCATTACAATAGTTCTGATGTAATTCTTTTGATTTAGCCGTTTTTAATACTTTTACTTCACGAAAAGCATTGATCCAATATCCAATCCATGATAGAGACTTGTAGAATTTGAACTATTTTCGAGGTAAATAGTTCACCTCATGTAATTTACAACTTGAGCTTTATGCTACCCATCTACATACATAATATACATAATATATAGTATTCGTCCAAGCCATGTTCAATGAATAATGAGGAAAATTTTGTAATTGATGTAACACAGGATATATATTTATTATTATTTATATACTCAACGGTCGATATTGTATTAAATTTAATTAAATAGAGTGGTCGAAGTCACGAGTGGGTATTATATATGAAAAGAATTTAAAGCTAGTCTAAGTACTCATTTATTTCCTGTGGACTATGATACGGATTACGCTCAAACAGCTAAAAAGTTGATCATCGCGTATATTTTTTCATTTAACTAAAGAAAGAAAGAATGAATTCGAAGGGCACACGGAATCATGTGTGTCCTCGACACCCAATAAATGTTGAAACTGAATCCCTCATATTTACTTACCTAATTCTGGACAATTTAATAGCAATTTAACTCAAAGCAATGCTGGTAGCACGGAAGGAAGTCGTAGGAATAGTACTTTCTAGAATTGTATCAAGCATTGAGGAGCTATAGCGTGTGTTTACTCTCGCGTTCTGTCGATACCTCCCAACATGAAATATTC
>JAQFZC010008280.1:0-10328 GCA_034695205.1 Dicyrtoma fusca | reverse complement strand
CTAAGGTTTCTTTCTCTCTACAGCCATGGCGGCATAAGAGGTCACCTCCAAGGTCCGGTCTGGGTATTGCTTTTACGGGTAATACGTTTCCCACCATTTTAATACACGTAATCCATTCAGAACTAGAAAGTCCATTTTTGGAGTGCATTCACTTGTTTGCTTGAGGACATTCTTGAAATTGAATGACACCCTGTACTTTTTGAGGTAATTTACACCAGTTGTCATATTCTAGCCGTCTAAGATGGTCACGAATGAATTTACTCTTTTTTGTCTCAATACTTTGAATTGTAGAACGCATATCATCTGCAATATCAAGGAAATCAAAACAATTAAATAAATAGTTTGACACCTGCTGAAAATGTTAATCAGTAGTTTTGAATGGTTTTAAAAGTGTTTAATGTACGTTACAAGTTTTGACAATGTTTGAAATTGTTAATTACTAGTTTTGACCTTTATGAAAATGTTAATTTCCAGTTTTGACACTTTTCAAAATGTCAGTTGATAGTTTTGACACTTTTTGAAAACGCTTATTACTAGTTTTGACACTTCTTGAAAACGCTTATTACTAGTTTTGACACTTTTTGAAAACGCTTATTACTAGTTTTGACACTTTTTGAAAACGCTTATTACTAGTTTTGACACTTTTTGAAAATGTTAATTACTAGTTTTGACACTTTTGAAAATGCTTATTACTTGCTTTCATGAGCAATGTTTTAGAAAAAGTGTTTTTACTACAAATTAACATTTTCAAAAAGTTTCAAAGTTTGCCCGTTCCTAATAGGTTAAAAGCATTTTGCTTTTAGCCACTTGCAGCTGTTTTCATTAAAAGTATGAGACAAAGTGTTCCTTTGAAGAACTTTTCAAAAACTTTACATACCGACATGTGTTAAAGGTACTCAGAGCTAACTAAATAATCATAAAGGACAGGGACATGGGGCTCACGGGACAGGTGTGTGTCTAAATGTAGGTACTTGAAGTTTTACGGCTGTAAACGTATAGGTATGTACACACTTAAAATTTTTATATTTGACACCTCATCATCGTCCGTTTCGTCAGTTATACAGAATCGGGATTGGATTGCATGGGTTCAAATCCGATTGGATTCGATTTGATTTGATGTAATCCATTTCTTGTCGACGAGCTTTTTTCTTTCTCTCTTTCTCGGTTTAGTTTGAGTTTGGATTGTGTGAGTTGATAGAAAAAAAGTTGAGAGTGACAGGAAATCAATGGAACGCAGGGCAGTTCAGTGCAGTAGAATGCACTGCAGTGTGCAACAACGCCGGCAACGCAACGGACGGAAATGCTGAATGAGGAGAAAAGTTTTTTTTTCTTCTTTCTCGGAATGTAAAATGCGGGAGAGAGCGAGCAAGTTGGAAATCTTTACTTTTACTTCTAGCTTTGCCATTGTCACAGGGAATTGTCGGAATAGAAAATACAAATATTACGGGAATCCCTTCTATGGAAGTGGGGGTGGCTATATCTATAGGCTATATAATATAAGTATATCCAGGGTTACGTTCTAAAATGTAATTTATCCAAATTAGCTCGTAAATGGTTGAATTCTCCCCCCCCCCTCCCCCCTCAAAAACGTGTAAATAGAACTTTTTTGCAGTAGTCTCTTTTACCTTTGTTAACTTCGGAACTGGGGAACCATGGAAAGAATGATTTACAAAAGGGTTTGATTCCATAAATGTACTCTTTCAAAACGATCAAAACTAGTAAAGAAGAGTTTTTCAAAACAGTCAAAACTAGCTAATAACACTTTTTCAAAACAGTCAAAACTAGTAAATAACACTTTTTCAAAACGGTCAAAACTTGAAATTAACATTTAAAAAAAGATAAAACTTGCTATATTACCGTTTCGAAAAGGTTAAAACACCAGTTTCGAATCTTGAAAAGCCTATTATTTAGCTATTGAATAGGATATGTGCCATTTTAGGTCTCAACCTGGGCAGGTTTATCTGTTTACGCATATCAAGAGATACACTCCTCGATCTACATACAATCTGTTTAATGTATTACTGCACTTTCGCATGAATAAACTTTTTCTACGCTTAATACATAAAATACATACCTACACTCAGTTGCTATAGAAGTAACCAAGCTACACCTTGAGCCTTGAGCGGGACTTTAATGGGGAAAGCATTTCTTTTCCCCTCCTCATGTGTGTTGGCTGAATGTCTCAGTTGAGTTGAGTGACAAGTGGAACGTTGACGGGAAGTGCAGAGCCATGCAATACATTTTTTTCTTCTTCTTTTGGTCTTTCTATTTTTCTTGTTACTATCCACAGATCTATGACATGGCTCGGTCTGACAAGCATAGGTTAACAGAATGACAGTGCCCTCAGTGCTGCCATTCATTGCAATGCAAAGTCTAGAATGTAAAACTTGTAGTCATTATCGGTACGTGTACTTTCTCTTGCCCTTTAACCTACACAATTCATGCCCTGTAACACAATTCATACGAAAACAAAGCGAGTACAGAAAACAAATGAAACCCAGAAGAGATGTACCCACAACTTGAGACAAAAGTACATACATTTTCCTTCGGTTTTTGTTTATTTACTGTAGGTATATAGCTATTAGCTAGGTACATTAACATAGAAATTGCTGGGATAATTTCTAACATTTTTATGCACCCAACCATGAATATGTGGGGGGAAAGAGAAAGCTAAAGTTAAAGCTAAAGTCTACGAGGGACGTGGAGCCGTCTTTGTTTTTTTTCATCCCATGTGGTCTTTGGCCGTAAATCTCATGGCGCCTTAAGCTATTAGCAGGGAAATTATTTGCAAATTAAACTTTTCATGTGTGCCCGTGTGAGTGAGCGGTACTACGTACGTTCTGATGGAGTAGAATGAAGCTGCTAGGGACTTGACTGTTGCATTCCCTTTGACTTTCTACTTTCTAGGCCAAGTTTTGTGCCAAAGTAACGGGAGGGAGTGTGGGTGGCTCTGCATATTCCTGGAGTACAGACTAGTAAGATGTAGCAACCAAAGTACATATACATAGTTTCGTTGCGAATTTTGAAAATTCAGGTCATGCTGTTTTAGCTTCTGTAGTTTATATTTTCAGTCAGTCATGCTTCACTCACTTTTTCAACTTTACATTTCCGCTCCAGTCTCCCTTCTCCTCTCTTAATTACCCACTTGAACCCACTTCCCCTACTTCCACTCTTAGCTTTAGCAGCAGTCAGTAGTCTGTTACTCTGTTACAACAGTAAAACCTGTGGGTGTATATCTTTATTGGATAGGATATATACATACATATATATACCTACATAGCTATAGGTATTATTTTTTGTATGTGCATACTTAAAAGCAAATAACAGTGTAGTAATCCAAGATAGTGGCGCTGAGCGGATCTATCTATAAGTACTATGACCATTCGCAACTGGGAAACCATGGAAAGAGTGCTTTACAAAAGTGCTTTTTTCTAGAAATTAACTTTTTCAAAATGGTAAAAACTAGAAATAACATTTTCAAAAGCACTCAAAACCAGTAATTAACACTTTCAAAAAAGACAAACACGACATTAACATTTTCAAAAAGATGTAAAAACAAGAAATTAACACTTTTAAAAAGGTCAAAACTATAAATTAACACTTTCTGAAAGATTGAAACAAGAAATTAACATTTTCAAAAAGATGTAAAACTAGTTGCTGTACCGTTTCGAAAAGGATAACGCCCAAACTGCGACCCCAACAGTAAAATGAACGAAAATTTTGGTTTTCCGTAATTTTCTTTTCATCATTTTAACTTTTAACAATGCAATAATGGTTCGTTGAGATTTCACAGGCTTAACAATTGAAAACTAAAATATTGGTAAATAAAGACACGGAAAGAAATATGAAGGTTTAACACTCTCAGTTGGGTCCACAAGCCTTTTAAAAGGGGTCAGACAGACTTGCATCTTTATAAAGATTTACATATTTGCCCCAATTTCATGTATCCATCAACTTTGAAAAGTGTGCCTGATGTTCTTTACGGTACTTTTATCATCTGTGCTATACTCCAGTGCTTGGTACATTTTCATATAATTTTCTATTAAATTCGCAAACACATGCTTGTCACAGAAACTAGAACTTTGAAAATCCTATTTGGAAATAGCAATATTCTTTCCTTCTTCGTTCTCTCTGCTTTACTCTATTGTGCACTTTTGCGCCGTATGTACGCCTCTCTGTGCTCTCGTACTTTCTCTAATTTTGTCGGAAATTCTCCAATTTAAGTCTGCGAAGAAAGTGACTGCTGTTGATGTTAAAAGGACAAGGATAAAGACTTGGACCGATTGTGACAAGACAGGAGAGAAAGTAGGAGGAAAGATTTGCAATCCACCAAGGCGAAGGAGAAAGAAGACCAAATAAAAATTGAAATTGAAACACAAGCACAGCGGAAACAATGACAACGCCACATGTTCTGGGTGAAGAAGCTCTTTGCAACTTTTCGAAAAAGGGCACCATTCCATATTTAGATGTTTTCAAAATTTTAAATAAAAAAGTTATATCAATTTTTTTTTAAATCCTTAAAAAAGTTTGCTCATTTTAAAAAATTACCCTCTGATGACTTATAAATTTACCATTTTATTTTAAGAATGCCGCATTCATAATGCATAATGCATTTTTACTTTATTTCGCTTCTTCAGCCAGGATGTGGTCATGTAGTATTTTTCCTTCTTTCTTGCTTTTGTGTGTGTATGTGTGTGTGTGTGTGGATTTGTTGTAGTTTCTACTTGTTAGTGAAGGAAATAAAGTGAGATGGTCTGGGCGAATTTGCAAAGAGGAAAACGTTGTAAAGTTTCGAGTGACAAAGTTTGAGAGCATGTACACACGGACGTACTTTACACAGGATGTTTTCTCTTCCTCGATGCCACTGTGCTATGTATATCTACATACTATGTAGGCCAGGGGGTTCGTACAAATATTACTTGTTTTTGTTTGTACGAGGCTCTAAAAACAAAAAGTTTTATGTAAATACCTATAACACGTTCACGAAAAATCCGCATATTTTAGAAATGCCGTTTTAAGAAATTGAACATCAAAAATTAGTTTTTTAACCTTTTCGAAACGGTAATATACTTAGTTTTGAATGCTTTTGAAAAAGAGGAATTTCTAGTTTTATGACCTTTTGAAAGTGTTATTTACTAGTTTTGACCGTTTTGAAAAAGTGTTATTTACTAGTTTTGACCGTTTTGAAAAAGTGTTATTTACTAGTTTTGACCGTTTTGAAAAAGTATTATTTACTAGTTTTGACCGTTTTGAAAAAGTCAATTTATAGAATTAAGCACTTTTCTAAAGCATTATTTCCATGTTTCCCCAGTTGCGAATAGGTTAAAGGGAAAAAAGACAAATAATATTTTTTTGAACTACCGTTAAACAAGATATTTTTACACTTTTCAAAAACACGTTTTTCTAGTGTAGTTCTGTAATAAATGATAGGCCCCATAAGACAGAGAGACAGACAAAGAGAGAGAGAGAGAAACGGAGGTAGTGAGATGGAGAGACAGAGACTCGGGCTATAAGTTGGATGTTTGACAAAATGAAGAAGAGATGTGAGCGACATCCGACCGGAGGAAATTGGAAGGACACTCTAATAAAGTCAAATGGGATTGGAGGCAGACAAAATAATGGCTCACGGATAAATACAGAGTATGTACACAGTCCATGCTTTCTACTGGGAACTTCAGTCTCCCACACACAACCATACTCCTACGTATAGAATATGTCTAGCCGAACCACCACCACCTTGCGACTCAATACTTGGATCCTAGCGCTCTTCACCGAATGCAGAAGCAAGCTCTGTATTCTCTCTGCCCTTCGATACTTTGATTTCTAAGGATTTTATACACTTATTTTCCAAAACTAATCGAAAGCTCCAGGCGTTGTGAAACTTTTCGATGCTAATAATACATACAAGTTCTTAAAAATAATTATTTTATGGTTTCTTAAAAGTACAGCTTTTATTTTCTAGGGCTGGCCGCATTGCCAGTACCTTGCTCTGTCCCGAAAAAAAAGAACAAAAAGAGTACAGAATGCCAAGACCCATTTTGTAGTGGACAGAGCTAAAGGCCCATGACTATTGCTATAGAATCAATACAGCTTTGAAATATTGCTTTACAGTAGAGATGAAGAGAAAGCAGGAGGAAAGGCGAGGGAAAATGCCGCACATGCAACTGCCTTGTTAAATTTTGAAACTGCATCTTCCCTTGTCTTCACGGGATGAGATGGCTCACGGGAATGACTGTCGTTCTGCTCAAGTAGGTGTTTTCTATCAGCATATCTACTATCCATACAAGTTCATACGAGCATGTATATATACATATAGCATTATTCTGTGCATCCTGTTTACTTGCTATATACTGTAGGGAACAGAACCTTGCTGGCTCACAGCTCTGTTTTCTGTTTTTGAGTAGAATAGATAACTTCGGCTAGGCTTGATTCTCGCTTACCTACAATTATCCAGGTAAACTAATAAATAATAAGAAAGAAATTAATAATTAAATAAAACCAATCAAAACACCAGCCAAAATCTCTACGAATCTAATAATAATTTAAAGAAAATAAAAGTAAAGACATTCACCGGATTTCCGTTACAATACTTATGAAGGCAGGTAAGCACCCGCACTTGATTGCATCACCCTGGCATTGGCATTGGATTGCTCAGTGAGGTCGTTTTCTTGCCCTTGTGTAAGCAACCGTGGAATTACGTAAAACACTAATAGAACGAAGGGGGCTTTCAGTTATTACAGAGGGAAACAAAGCTGATACTGTCTTCCAAAAAGAATAGCCTAAAATACTCAAATATGACAGCGCCATGTTAAAATCGTAATTCACTTCTTCATTTGAGAAGTTCCAAGTAAAATTGCATTATTTTACGTTCCTTTATTTACAACTGATTTTTACAGGACATTCTATGTAATATTTGCAAGAACCCTTGCCAGCTTAAAAGTGTTCTGAGCTGAAAACTGAAAACTGAACACTGAACTAGATAGCCATTATTGCAGGACAATCATGTCGTTATTGTCATCGTCGACAATGGCAATAGAAGGCAGTTACTGTAACTACGCAACTACCTTCTATCTCTGCCTACATAAACGTAAAGTATCTGTATTGAAGTGAAAAGTTTCACGAGGGTAGTAGCTATAGCTATGGGGCTCTACTGCCTCCACAGAATACATTTCTATTTCCTCCATGTCTGTTTATAGACACAGCTGATGGTGTGTGCTAGTGTGCACGGAAGTGACGTTGGTGGGTTTGGGTAGTGTTTTAAAAGGGAAGTGTTTGAGCCCAGGAAAGGGGTGAATATGGTAATGAGGAGTCGAACCGATTTGGATAAAGTAGATAAACTTATTTCCCATCCAAACTTGAGACCAAGTGCATAATATACGTAGTACTTCCTACACTATATCTATGTATGTATATAGCTACAAACTTCTCTATACATCCTGTAATGTACTGTATGGGAAAAGCGAACTGGTCCAGCTACACGTTTAACATTAACCCCTTTAGTGGCAGATTCTGTGTTGTTACCCGTAGGCCGGTGTGTCTGTCATTCTGCAAGAGATGCTATATCTATATAGCAAAGGTATATACTACTGTCAGTGGTGTAGTTTTGCTTGTGTATAAATGTGTGCATCGTCACCATTTCACTTGATTTCCCTTTTTACACGAGACCTCCTCATTTGTTCAGCCTTTTTTATGTCTTTTTGCCCATCCTTTGTAACGTTCGAAACAGGGGCTGCTCTCGATCTGCCTTTTCTCTTTATGTACAGCTAAACCATTCAGATTTGTATACTGGATGTATCTACCTATATATATATATAGCTACTGTTTGTGGTATAATATCGCACTGCTACTCTGCATTTATAAAGAAACCTATAAAACTGGTGAACTGGTCGTGTACAACTCATTTTTGTGACTATTGCATAATCAAAAGAAACAAGTACCAAAGGAAAGGAGGAATCCAGGAGGGACGGTCACTGCTTAAAAACGAGCACTTTGTCTTAAGGGGCTGTTCAGTTATTACACCGTAGCAGATGAAATACCGAATTAACCCATTAGGAACTGGGGAACCGTAGAAAGAACGCTTTACAAAAGTGTTTAATTCCATAAATTAACCTTTTCAAAACCGTCAAAACTAGTAAATAACACTTTTTCAAAAACCGTCAAAACTAGTAAATAACACTTTTTCAAAACGGCCAAAACTAGTAAATAACACTTTTTCAAAATCGTCAAAACTATTAAATAACACTTTTTCAAAATCGTCAAAACTATTAAATAACACTTTTTCAAAACGGTCAAAATTAGTAAATAACACTTTTTCAAAACGGTCAAAACTAGTAAATGGCACTTTTTCAAAACGGTCAAAACTATTAAATAACATTTTTTCAAAATCGTCAAAACTATTAAATAACACTTTTTCAAAATCGTCAAAACTATTAAATAACATTTTTTCAAAATCGTCAAAACTATTAAATAACACTTTTTCAAAACAGTCAAATCTAGTAAATTACACTTTTTCAAAATCGTCCAAACTAGTAAATAACACTTTCAGTGTCAAAAATCCAGAAATTACCGTTTTCAAAACCATCCAAAACTAAGTAGGTATATTACAGTTTTGAAAATGTTTTTAAAATTATACATTTTTCACTTTTTCTTTTTGAAAATTTGAACGTTGTTACTATTATAATAGAACGTAAGGTAATATTTGGAAGGGCCCTTAATGCACACATCTAAATGTAAATCTTGCACTGCGAACTAAAGAGAGAGAGAGAGAGAGAGAGTAGACTGTATCAATTGGATAATGGATAGGATGGTAGGCAACGAGGCTATTTGCATATTTCCAAGTTTGTTTTCCCTTTCAAAATTCAAGTAGTAGTAGATGTAGATGGTAGTAGATATAGCAGTAACCGTTACAATAACGGCCTTTCTATAGATGGCCCATCTATTCCATGTACCCTCGGCATAGATCTCTATGTAAACACAAATAGTGTATTGCAAATTCTGAAATTCTGTACCTATAGCCCAGAGTGTACCTATATTGCCAGGGCATGGAAAGAGAAAGGAGAATTGACACGCAAATATTATGTATACTCGAGTTTAAACAGAATCCCTTGGATTTGTGAGTGAAATTTGAATGCATTAGCGTTGAAATTGTTGGATTTGGATTTTAAACTCACCGTTCAATGTTTGCTTTTTTGACTCGCCAGTCAACTTTAAGTTTGAGTTGATCCTGTGAGCCTCATGATAAGTTGAGATGCCGAGACTAATTTGTTCCTCATAGTGGATAATCGTGTTTGGGATAATTGGCTAGGCACACTCCACTCTGAGACTCGCTTTCATATTTCATTTACACAGTCGTTGGTCAGATTCATCATTCATGGCTATTTCTATGTCCAGGGTCTCAAGTCTGAATTTCTTTTGGAGGGTTTCAAGGGATTTGAATATGATTTTGATTTCGATTTTGAATTTGAAAGGCAGGCATATATTTTCTTGTGGACATTGGGCAGTGAGTTCATTTCAGCTCTTTCAGCTCCCTCAGTCCAAGTCCAGTCATGTCAAAGTAAACTGATGTTGACGTTGAGGCTGATCAGAGCGTAATCGTGCATGAACTATGAACATGGCTAAGGGCTAAAGCCTAGCTAACGCATTTTGGATATATGCAACTAGATATGTATATAGCTATATAACTTTTGATATGATATGACTAATATGCTATAACTCAATCAGTCTGGTCAAAATTTGTGGTTGGAATCCAAATTGGGAATTGAAAGTCACTAAAAACAGTGATGACACGTCATAATTTCCCTCCTAGCTTCTGTCAGCAAAAGCTGTAGGCACTTTTCCATTCAGTTCAAACCAAAGGGCAAAATTCACTAGAGATCTGACGAAATAAAATTGAAATGAAAAAAAAAAGAAATTCTGTCATCAATTTTGGACTAGGCATAAAGCCACACAGACTTTTTTTCTTCATTAAATGAATTCGGTTTTGTGACTCAGTTTGAGATAAAAAGTGTGTATGGAAAGATGCGTTTTTGTAAAATCCAAAAGCAGGGCTCGTACATCTTTTTAACCTTTTTGAAACGGTAATATACGTAGTTTTCAATGTTTTTGAATAGCGGGAATGTCTAGTTTTGACCATTTTAAAACGGTAATTTCTAGTTTTCTGACATTTTGAGTGTTATTTACTGTTGTTGACCGTTTTGAAAAAGTGTTATTTACTAGTTTTGACCGTTTTGAAAAAGTGTTATTTGCTAATTCTGACCGTTTTGAAAAAGTGTTATTTGCTAATTCTGACCGTTTTGAAAAAGTGTTATTTGCTAATTCTGACCGTTTTG
>JAQFZC010008279.1:0-10329 GCA_034695205.1 Dicyrtoma fusca | reverse complement strand
TTAATAGAATTTCCCGGCGATAGCTAAAGAAAGGCATCCAACTTTGCTTTTTAAAGCATAGACACTGCTATATTTTTTGAAGTTTGTCTGTTTTTAAAAGTTGATGTTTTTAAAAAAAAAAGTCTACCCTAACTGCATGTCCTGGCTCAACTTTTGAATTCAAGTCCATGTTGGTAAATATGTATTTTTACCTCTTCGGTCTTCAGCCGTGCACTCATCTCCTGTCCCTTGTTTGCAGCTTCGTGCGTCAGAAGATAAGAGGGGATAAGGCATGTCCAGATCATGGACTACAAGCCTTTTTTGACGGGATTAGGTCTCCAGGAACGTCTTACCTCTATTCCCTCCACAGATGTTTTCTATTTATTTATTAGTCTTTACTGCATTACACCACTAGGAATTTTCACATGCAGGGCAATGGAAGGGCGCAGGCTCGCTCTATTTGCAAGTCTATGGGGAAAACACACTTGGAAAAAGTGCATAGCCCAAGGATACATACCTTCTCAAATTCCTATCGCGCTAAGACGCAAAACGGAGAATGCCACTGTTTTTTCTAAAAAATAAAAGGTTTAAAGGAATTCCTATGGCTCTTGAAGCTTATTTAGAGCAGCCTCATTTTGCCTCCTCCATTTGCTACAGAACCTACCTTAAGGTGTATAAGCTAAGGTCATGCCCAAGTTCTCAGTCAGTCCCTACAGCTATATCTGTCTGCAATATAGATTGCAATAAGAATTAAAATAATTACGGCTGGAATTCTTTTCTCTTTGGACGTCGTGTTCCCGTAGAGTAATTTTCCTTTCGTGGAGATAAAAAGACGAGAAATAATTCCGACTCAATGAGATAGTTGCGCACAAGTTGAAGGAAAGTGACAAGTTTGAAAGTTTTGATGGGAATCATGGGAGCTAATTGTAAGTGACACTATCTTTGTGTGTACAGTCGTAAATTGAGCTAAAAGGGGCGGCTGCTGCCAAGGCCATTCAACTTCCTCTAGGACACCAATCCCATGCTTTGGGCCAATGGGAAGTGGCGTAGCTACTAGCAGTCTTCACGTAGGTACATACATCTTGACCATTGAAGTCATACAGAGTTGCAGAATGTAAAAAAGCAAAAATGTTAAAAAGTTTTTTTTTGCTTTTAAAAACTTTAGCAATTATTAGAAAATTTGTGTGTTTTTTAAAAATGTTTAAACATTTGCACGTAATTTTTTACGGTAAATTCGATGACCAACTCGGCCCATAGCTGCCTACGCCCCTCCGGGTTACACTCATTCTGGAATTGGGGTTACAATTGGAATTCGAATTCTGGATTTCTTCCTTGTGCCTTGTGAACTCTGTGGGTTTAATTATCGAAAAGAGACTGGGAGATGGGAGATGGAGAGTAGAAAAGGAGGAAATATAAGCGGGCGGAGTGGAAGGGGATGAGATTATAGTATCCCCATCCGTCCCAAACCCAACATTCATTAGTCCGTCCTTTGTGTAACATCCGAATTATCTGTGACAAAGAAAACCCCTATAGTGTCTCGTCTCCTGCTATATCTCTCACACGGCTCAGGATAGATAGTATTTCTACTTTGTTTCTTCGGCGTCTACGGATAGGGGCCATGAAAATATGACATCTTAAATTTCTGTTGAATGTTTTTGAATTGAAAATTTTTCTTACTTTTTTAGAAGAAAATTGTAGTTATACCTTTTTCCTAAACTTAAAAACTTTCTTTAAGCATTTAAGTTATTAAGCTACTTTGCACTGTTTTGTAAAAGTGCTATGAAAACCCTGTTTTGCTCATTTTGAAATGGCTTAGTTCGTAAATAGCCACGATTTTTGAAAAGGCTCCTGTAAGCATCTACCCATCCGCTTTGAAAGGGCGAGTGAATCCTTCTAGAATTGATCCTTGAAATACATATGTTCCTATACCTAACAGAACTTCTACATCACATTTGCGCGGTTCCTTGAAACGAATTTGGTCTGACGGGTGGGTAACTCCTGTAATGCCATGGCAGTACATCTCTGGATAGAAGCCGTATAGACATGATCGTAGCAAAGGAGGAGCTGCTATTTCAATTTTCTTCCATTTCATTTCCTTGTCCAAGTTGACATTCTTTATGAAGGTGCCGTGACACGCTGGTGCGACCGCATATCTTACGAGAACATGGCAAGAAACAGTAACCAGCAGTTCAACATGGACTGCCTCCTTTGTGAAGACAGAAAATGACCCATTTTACAAAGGCCTACACCACACACCACTGCCAAAACAAAAAATACTTTAACAAATTCTTGAGAAAAGCTAAAAAGCGCTCAGCTTATTGTTGTAAAAGTCGAAAATGTTTTTGGAACCATATTTTTTGTGTGCCTAGCAATCTGCGAATGAAAATAGAGTTTTGGCTGTGCTTTATATATATGTACTTTGCAGAAAAGTCAGTTTGCTTCTTCGGGAATAGAGCCCTTTAGAAGACGGGCAGTTGGAGATAAGGAGTGAAATAATGTATGTAGCTATACCATTTCTAGAGTCGGTTGAAATTGGAATTGAAGATACGAGTTTTTGAGGAAGGCATATGTGTAGATATGTGCCTTTAGCCTCTCTGTCAATAGGAACGACTGCTTCGTATAATGTAAGGTGGGGCAAAACCATGGATGAAGCGGAATTATTTATGAAGGAAATCCGTTGCAGTGTGACAAAAGAAAGATAAAAATGCTCTGTTAATTGATTTTTAAAGATGAACTTAAACTGTTCGTTTGTAGTTTAATCTCAAAAGCAAACAGTACAAAATTTTAAAAACGATT
Source organism: Dicyrtoma fusca (assembly GCA_034695205.1). Taxonomy (NCBI): domain Eukaryota; kingdom Metazoa; phylum Arthropoda; class Collembola; order Symphypleona; family Dicyrtomidae; genus Dicyrtoma; species Dicyrtoma fusca. Next base: position 7,554 of record JAQFZC010008279.1, on the reverse strand, counting down.
AGAAGCAATTAAAGTAGACATTTTAACATATTTATTTATTATTTTAGGCCTTCCACTTTGCCCTTATTGTTCGTGTTTAAAAGTAAAGTACATATACACTTTTCCAGTCAGTATTTGCAGTTTAATTTTCATTGGAAACTCGCTTTGCCCCACCAAGATTTTGCCCCTTACCACGATTTTGCCTCATCCCACATTACCTCTGCATGTAGGCAGTAGTGGAATCATAGTCCACACACTAAGGGAAAGAATGGCCACGTGGATGTTTCGATGGTTCGCTTGTTCGTGGACATATGGGAAGACAGCGTTCATATGAAAATATATGGGATCAAATGCATTTTGTCCCAGTCTACGAAGGTAATCCATAAAATGTTTCTCACAATTCTCAATCCCTTTTTAGCCTGAGCCAAACCCTTGCCCCAGTCGACGGGCGGACGGACGGACCGACGGAGGGAAAGAGGAAGTGAAAGGCAGAGAAAGCGAATTGCGAATGAACCCACTATTTTGAATTTGACGGAGGCATTTCCAAAGAACCCAGCATTCCCCCTACACATTTACATGATCGCTGAGTCTTGGCTAGCTCGCAAAGGCAGTAGAGAGACATGGGTATTTGGAAAGTGGAAATATTACGACATACCACTTGGCTTGGCAGGGGAATTTCAGTCAGGTGAATACAGCAAAATCCACAGTATTTTGTTTTTAAAAGAACGTATTTAAAGACTAAACGCAAATAAATAACAAATATAAATTATAATACAAAAAACTGTACAAAAACGAGAAGCAGTCTTAACAATAAAATGTTTTGTTACAACACGTCACGAGCACATGCTTAGAAACGGAATTATTTATTCCGGCTCGTCGTCATAATTGGAAGACCCCTAGGTGGGAATTTTGACTGTGTTGGAGGTGAAAGCAAAAGAAGAAACGAAGAAGTCGATGACGATGATTTCTTTTTACACAACCTTTCACCCCTCGCACCGTCTGACACTCTCATTTTCGCGCGAGAAATCTTTCACAATCTTAGTCCACCGACTCAGATCGCTGACGTGGAGATGCTTCATCTCCATATGTACTTCCAGGGCCCGAGGGATATATGATCTATACTCCTTGTGCTAGTAACTAGGACCTCCGACACAGACACTAGTACACTTGAGGCTTTGATCCGTTTGCTTTGAGAGTGATGTGAAAGGGCACTCTGAGTCTTCTTGACTCGACTTGACTTCACGGCAACTACCGCTCCCGCTCTCCTGTCACTGACTAAAACAGCAGTCAGACTCACGCCCAGGGAAGCGAGATGGACAGAATGGAAGAAAACAGGAATAATAATTCTCAGTACGAGCTCCACGCACTCACGCACGATCAGTCAGTGACAGCTCCAGAAATATTTCCCTTCTAGGTCAGCACCAGAGTACATTTTTAAAAGTGCTAATGCTAAAAGAAAATCGACTGTTTTAGGATTTTAGACAAATTGCCTAAAAAGCTATTGCTGACAGTAATCTTGAAATGTTATGCTTTCAAAATTCTTAGAAAGGGAGTTCAGAATTTTCAGAAGAAATTACAACCTTTTTTTTGGTCTAAAAGTACAGGGGTTGATCTGTCCTGAGTATAGCACTACAGAAAGGTATACAGTTACTGATGAGACCGTCCACTTGAGAGCACCAGAAAGCGATTGACTTTCGATTAGGCTTCTAGTCGGGTCAGCTGATATGGGAATGCAAGCGATTTTCCATGAGAGACATGGGTGGACAGTTCCATTGTGGGTGGGGAGAGTTGACAAAGGCTACCTTAGAAAGTACTCATAAATTACGTGACAGCCATACTAGTCGTAAGTTAATAAGTTTGCACGTTTCACATGAGGTGGAGCGGTCGAAAAATCTCAAGATTCAAACATAACACATGGGCAGTTCCCATTGTGTACCATAATAATGCCTAATAAGCCCAGGAATTTGTCCCCTTCAAACTACAAAGCTAGTAGCATACAAGTCTTTGAATAAAAATTCAGTCGCTCGGTTTCATAGCTCATTCAAACCCCTGCATACAACTCTTTTAAAAAGAAAAAATTCAAAAAAAGCTATTTCACACAAGCATAAAATTTTATAGACGCCTGCAACAACACTACACGCAACATGCAACTAGTTTTGAATTGATCTAATACACACCGCTACAATTACTGCAGAATGTCCAAAGAACACTCAAATCTTTAATACAAAATGGCCATATTACATAGTATGTTATACATAAGCAGTAAGCGGAAACTGAGCTGAACTTTAAACATTTTGCAGGCACAGTTACGATAAATTTTATTCTTGTGTACAATTCTACCATTTTTTCCCGTGGCAACTACCTGTCATCGTAAATTGAAATTAATGAGGAAGCGATGCGGTTGACCCACAGGAAATGCATAATAAATTTTAAAAAGCCGTTCGGCTGGCTTACCAATGGTGGTCAAGGTGGTCAAGGCGAAGAGGAAAGCGCGAGGGAAGGTCCAGGAGTAGGGCAGCTCCTGGACCGTCGCATTCTCGACGACGGACAGGATCCGCTCGACGAGAAACCGTTGGAAGTTGCCCACCTCGTCCGACGTCATTTTGGTCCAGTTGTCGGGATACAGGATGTTCATGCTCAGCGTGATTTCCCAAATATTTCGGACCGTATCACTTTTGAGTTGCTGGATCTGTTGGCCCTGGAGACTGTTGCGGATGGCGAGGGTGAGGTTGGAGCCTTTGCTGACGGGGTAGCCACTCGCCGAGACCTGCACTTGAGACACACTGTTCCGATTCCCCTCCAGAGCCAGGAAGACGAAGGAACCAATGAGCGCATAGCCCAGCACCAGAGCACACACGAACAAATTAATCACCACTAACTTCACAGCCGCCTTCCACGTCGGCCCCTTCTTCTGACGAGTCTGATATGCTCCCCCCGGCGACCCCCCCGGCTTCCTCGAACTCTCGATCCCCACCAGATCCACGCCCTCCGGAAGGGAGAACTCCGTCTCCTCCGAGCAGTACTGGCTACTAGGCCGATCCATCCTTGTACTAATCACTGGGACACTCGATAGGGGCGCTAGTTACGACCGCTATAGGGACCCACCCTTATATAGCGTCCCATTCTTTGGTTGGTGTGGGCTGCTATATAGTCAGCTTTCACTCAAAATCACTACTATCTGAATGCTTTGATAGCCCTTTCAGTTCAATTTCGTTCCGTTTGATTTGGTCTTTCCAGCTGTAGCTTCTCTCTTAGCACCAGCACCAGCTCAGCTCAGCAAATCTAAAAATAAGACACAAAAAACACATGATCACTCATTGAAATCATTCTAGAAGTCTAGAGCCAGCTGTCCGCATGATCAAATTTTAATATAAGCTGCATTACAGGATAGTTTACAGTGTGGTTGACGGGGGAAGGAGTAGATATAGTAAGTACACCATTTGTGAGATGCATTGAAATGATTTGCTTCATTATTCTGTACTCAAGAGGCAAAAGTACCCCTTGACGGAGTTAAGTAAGCGGTCATTTCCCTTAGCACTTGAACTTGAGTTCTCCGTACTGCATATAACTGTGTATGGACGTGGTTGGGATACTATTTAATGATTTTAAAACAATTCAAAGGGCATTTAGAAGTGACATACCTTGGGAACTAATGTTTGGAAACGTTGTTTTTACCAAATTTTTGAGGGACCATTTTGCTTCTTCATTAGCTCAGATACAGTCTACTTAGGTTTGTTCCTTCCACTCAGCCAGAAAGAAAATATAGGCGGAAGGGGGAGAGCGGAAGAGTGGCAGTGCAAAGGAAAGGAAAGGACAGGAATTCAGTTGAAAAGGCAGAGAAAGTGAAAGGAAAGCCAATGCAGTGTTCGTGGCTGCTGTATAATATTTCCACCATTTATGCTCAACTTACTTCACTTTCTGTTTCAACAGAAGCACACAATGCTCAACATGGTAATCTTTCCTATCATTCTTCCAGCGCAGAAGCCTCCAACAATCAAATTCTTCATGACTGGGGAAACATGCACAAGTAAAAAGCCATTCGCCATTCCGTCCTCACCAAAATCTCTCGTACAGAAAGCTACTAAAGAGAGAAAAACTATCGGATCGGAGTAGAGTGAAAGAGAGAAAGTAACACAGAAAGTGAAACAAAGTAGAAGAAAACTTTTCCACCGCAAATCTCCCCAAGTTGCCAACTACTTTCACCGTCATAAAAAGTAGGATTGAAAAAGTATTCGCGTCGCTGCAGAAACCCCATGATTTTAAAATAAAGTGTATTAAAATAACTTCAACTGAGACTAGTAGAGTGTAGTGTTTACTGGCGTAAAAATCAAATAACTTGAGCTACAAATTTGTTTGCACGGAAGCCAATGGGGGATACACGGTATTTACTTACAAGACGACATTTCAGATGAAAGGCAGACGCACAATCCAGTGCAAAGGAAATATTTCACCGCTGCTCAGGGCAGCTACAGAAAACTTCTTGTCCAACACCAACCCTTTTCTACTCTGGTGCGTATAGTGCGTCTGTGGCCTATACCTATACCACCTACCATAGCCCCGTATATATAGGTATATGCAGTCCACTCGCCTTTCACAATTCACAAGTTCCATATAATTTTGACAATTCAATTTCTGTTCGACTACCCAAAGACGACAGGCAGTCGCAACTACAGAGGAAAACCGAGGGCTTAGTGTCCCTGCTCCTTTGGCGGGGAGATACGGAGGCAAACAATGTGTCACTACTAAAACAACTACTAGTCTGAGTCGTAATTCATACACGACGATAGCACATATGCTAAAGTGCCTCTCTGAGCTCTTACCAGAAACGTAGCCAGCACCAGGCTGGCAGAGCATAGGCAAAGTCCTGCTGGCCTACCAGCATAGCAGTAGAAGTAGCCATCAGTTTCAGGTTTCAGTATTCCATAGCTTTATTTATTTCGGTTACCACAGTGATTTGTCAAAATTGACAATGTTGTAAAGCAACAATAAATTAAGGTGGTTAAACTGCCCAACGGCTCATCTATCCATTACTAGCTACGCTCCTGACTAGAAAAATCCGTTTCTGAAGACGAAAAAAAAGAAACAGGGACAGAGGACAGGGAGTAGCGGAAGGAAGCTTTACGCTGGAAAAATATTGTAATGAAATATTTAATCAAGAATGTACATTTCCCCTTATTTAAAGATTTATGAATAGTTTTTAAAGGCCGGGAGCTCCTTACTGTACTGTACTGTACTGTACACTTACATGAGAGATGTTTTTTTTGTCTTTGGCGGTGGGAATGGCGGACGGCTCATTTATTTCAGGCTACAGTCAGCCTATTGAGAGTGCAGTAGGGACATAAATGGAGCAGGAAGGTATGTAGCTATACAGAGAGGGTCGTGTATGAGTAAACATAATAAACATTACTGTGAGGATCTCTGTACTATGTACTGGTACTGGCTCTGGCGTAGGACTGTAGGACTGGACTGAGTGTGTTGTTTCATAGGTGCTCATAAGATCTAATATGAGTAGCTGAACAATAAGCGACTGTAGTGGATGATAAAAGGCCTCTCTACTTCTTCATAATGCATAGTTTATTGTTACATGGAGCGACTCTTGTTCAAACTTTCTCTGTCTCAGAGAGCGGCAAGGAGACGGGTGCAGAGAGTCAAGGGAAGGCAGACGGAGATGGTCTTCATCAACACAAGGCTCGAGTTTGTCAGCCAGAAAACCGTATATTCAATCTACAGCATGATACACTCCAAAACTCCATCCCACCCAACGGAACTACAGGCTACAGGCCACCCAGGGGCATTTCACATATTACGTCCTAAAGACACTTGTACTGTGCAAATGGCTTACTGTTTTTTTATAATTTGTCCATTATAATTGTCACATAAGAAATGTTTGCACACTTCCTGGAAGTAATAAGTGTAATTCCATTCCATACATGTTTTCAAAACTTGGTAGGCAGTACTGCCAAAATGAGTCGATTTCATACTTTGGTCACTTTTGAAGGGGTTTATAACAACGTTACAACTACTTTGACAAAAGGTACTACAAAAAATTCTACGAATTTAAAACAGACTAGTACACATTTACAAAGCGCCACAATTGTATTCGAATTTCCAGATGTAAAAATGGATTTTCCTGGTTAAAAACTGTTAGCCTGTTCGAAACCGTAAAATATCTGGTTCTACATCTGTTTGAAAATGGTGAATATTTGGTTTAATTGTTTTTTGAAAACGCAAATGTCTAGTTTTGACTGTTTTTGAAAAAGTTGATTTCTAATTTTGATCTTTTTAGAAAGTTAATTGGTAGAATAAACACCTTTTTAAAGCATTCTTTCCATGGTTTCCCAGCTTCGAATCGGTCAATGGCAATTGTTGTACATATAGTCACTACAGGAAAAGCATAAGATTTATTTTAGTTACTTAATTTGAACTCTCATATTTGCACAGCCCCTAACTCAAAGGAGAAACAATTACTGACATATGTACAGAGCACGGTCAACTGACGGCACACAACATCACGATATAGATATGCACTATACGCTATAAAGCCCGTATAGTCTATCTATACCTTGAGCAATGGGGCTTTATCCTAAATGCATATATGGCTGCTACTGTTTTATGTCTACAAGTTTATCCTTCTACAACTTCTTTTCTCCGTTTCATTCCTCGTTTTTATTTTTTTTCCCACAATTCTTTTCCGTCCTCGTAGCTCAGCCATCCTTTCACTTACATACACTTTGTACTCTCGCTCTCGTCCGTCCGCTTTTACTACACACACTCTACAGCTACAGCTACAGCTACAGCTACAGCTTCTGCAACCAGAAAGCAGACAAAAACCGCTGGCCTCTGAGCAGTGCTATGTGGAGGCAGTTCTACTATTTCTGTGCTGTCAGTACTACAGTAGTACTTATAAGATGTATAGGTGGTCCAACAATTTTATTTTCATTTATCATATGTAGCCATCTATATCCATTGAGTTGGCTATAGCACTTATACAAATTCCAAGGAAGGTCGACTGCTACTGCAAACATGGAAAAAACTTGAGGGGAGAATAATCTTGTATACTGTTATGGCCACTTTAGATACACATCTTGGTCTGATGTACGTACAGTATAGGTACATACAGGGTAAGATGGTCTTTGAAGAGGCAATATATAAGTCATTTGCAATTTTCATTAAATGCAATACAATCTCATAAAGCCTAGCGACAGACGTATAAATTTTTTTCTTTAAATCAAAAGAAACCATTTTTGATCCTTAAATAACTACGTATGACTGCTTTCTTTCTTTATGATTCCAAGGAGAAAGGGAAAACAAATGTTCTCTGCACTGCACTACTCGTAGCTGGTAGCTATAAGTACCTTCAATGTTGCTATGCGTATGAGCAGAGGTAGATGTGAACAATGGATGTTCATACATGTATAGATAGCGGGGACTTTGACATATATTATGAGGCAAAGCAAAATCGTATGTAGCATAAGTATTCACTTTCATTAAAGCATTACAGTAGTAGATATGAATATACGGATAGTGTAAATGGAGAGCGTATGTATTAGTGTGTTAAGCATAGGAGGTGTTAAA
>JAQFZC010008278.1:0-10330 GCA_034695205.1 Dicyrtoma fusca | reverse complement strand
GTTTTGAAAAAGTTGATTATTTCTAGTTTTGATCGTTTTGAAAAAGTTGATTATTTCTAGTTTTGATCGTTTTGAAAGTGTTAATTTCTAGTTTTTACATCTTTTGATGTTAATTTGTAGCCTAAACTCTAAAGAACTTCATGGTTTGCCAGTTCCGAATAGTTTAACGCATTCAGAAAGTAATTGTATGGATGCATAAACCCTTGGTGCAGTGTTTGTGAGTAAACGGCTTCAGCTACTATGCAAGTGTTAGCTTCGCAGCATCCATCCACCTGTCTGTTACTGATTGCCGATTGCACACAAAACCGCACGCAGCAACACTGTATATGTAGGTAATTCTACAATGAACAATGTTTGCACTCAAGTATCTTTCAACGATACATAAGTTGTAAGTCGGCTTCAAAAAGCTCAACAAAAGGAACGCACACTAAGCTTATGTAAGTAAGTACTTAAGAAATGCTGCATCGCATCGATATCAATGGATAGGTTTGTGCACCTACCGACAAATTTGTGCATGGAAGCAAAAGTCTATTTAAAATCAAAGGATATATGTACATCACTTAGGAAAGTGCCTATATTCTAATTCTCAAACGATACAAAAAAAAGACATGTTACACAAAAACAAAAACAAAACCAGAGCCAAGTGTTCCTCATTCTTATTCTTAATATAATCCATTGTTTAAGGTGTACCTACCTATAAAATCTGAAACGGAGAGTGAAGTGGAAATAGTGTTAGTAGTGCCATAACCATAGTTGGAATCTGCATCGTGTTAAAATATCTTCTACATGACTGCGTGTAAGACCAATCGGAATCGATCCTTCAAACAAGCCAAAAAAATGCCACAAGTCGAAGCCAAGAACTAAAAACCTGTTAACAGTTAATAGCGAACATGTCTTTTGTCTTTTGTTTAATTATGTATTCTATTATTCTAGATTTAGCGTTAGAGTTAGGACATGAAAATGAAAATGAAATCACATTATGTTGCTTAAGTTGATTCTTTGTTCCAAGTTTTCTAGGGTCTTTTGCTTGGAACTTTGCATATTGTGCTTCCATGCATTTTATATTCTGATTAAATAATAAATTAATACAGAAAATAATACACATTGTGTAGCCAGGGCTATAGCGCCTATACTTTCTATGTATAGTTGTGTCTACAAAATGCATTATGCTCCAAAACCCCTTCTCTTCTTTTTGTTTCCCGTCTCTAACTCACTATTAGTCACTAGGCAGGTAGTACGCCAAGTATATTCTAAATTAAAGTCAAACTCATGTACTAGTAAGTACTTACCTCAGCGAGTGAACATTGAATCAGTAATGCAATGCAATCTCAGTATTTAATGCTGCTACGTGCTTCAGGTTACGCAATCAAAATGCGTGTACATTTCTTATACAATCTGTAGACTGCTTCCATAATCGTTTTGAACTTTTGGATTTTTGGATAGGATTTAAGTAATAGAATGTACAAGCACGATGGCGATACATTGTAAAGGTAAACCGTAGAGATGTATGTAGATTCTGTAATCACAGTCACAGTACCAGCACTTCCATACATAATTATGAAGGTACATGGTAAATTGTTTTTATAAGACGGCACTTTTGTTTAATTTTTTTGTTGTTCAGTCAGCACTGGTTCTGGTGCTTGTAGAAGCAGGTGATAGATACATCCATTGTCGATATTTTGTAGGATTTTATGAGTCAGAGTTTTTATTGCGTGGGGTAATTGGAATCGGACATGATCGAGTAATGAACGTGATCGAGAATTAAGAAATGGAATCAAAATTAAATGGATTTTGAAATTGATTCATATATTCTGCATAATTAGGTAGGTTTGTTCACTAGTCTTATACAAGAATTTTTATTATAAATTACTAATTGGTATAGATTCGCCCCTTGTAAGGAGTAAAGACGAGAGAGCACGCTTATTCCGCGAATCACACAATTTCTTTGTAACTCTTGTATTCTTGTAATTCCTAGAAAATCAGAAAATCACGTTTCACAACAAAACATAATATAATAATATTCCCTTGCTTGCACTATAAATGCTTGTGTTTAAAATATTGTATGATAATGATTTTGATCAAAATTCAAGATAATACAAAAACAACTAACAACTACAGCCAACAAATATAAAATTCATAAGCATATAGCTATGCTTATGTGTTATGTGCCTACACAAAGTTGCGTAGATAATGATAATAGATTTTACATATAAGGAAGTATTTTTTATTCACAACTTTTACTCTGTATAAAGAATACATTCCGTAATGCACGATTCTAATCTTAGTGTAGAGTGTATACTAGTAGGTAGGTATATTGCACACGTGTAGCGAATTGCATTTCTTGTATTTTGAGTTTATTATGCATTGTACACTTACACAGAAATTTCAAAGGCGTGAGCTCATAGACCTATTTATGACTTTATGATTCTACTTCCATTTCAAATTTTGATTATCATTCTGATGCATAATAAAAGTATATATATAAAGATAATTACATTTTGTATTAATGTACCTACCTACCTAGCCTATATCAATTTTTGATAGTAGCATAATAACATAACTACAGATAGTAATATTGATTCCTGACTTACATTGTATTTCTCTATTAAATAATATTACTACCACCTAGGTATGCTTTAATTTGACTGTGAGTCTCTTATAAGATTTCAAGAATACGGAAATTGGTTTTGTTTTTTCATTAAATTTTCCGCTGTGGTAACTTTATTGCCACGTGCACAACAACATGCTACAGCATATTGCTAGCCATCAGTGTTTTCTCTCTTAATTCCTATTAAAAATGAAGTCAATTTCATGCCAAGTAATAATGGATGGACATGAACTTATAATAATACGAAAATAGTGTGGCATTCGTGTTCTGTATTGTTGGGCTTACGATTACGATTAGACTAGAACACTGTGTTGGGCGGACATGGACTTTGAAAATGAGTTGTTTTGTTGTTAAAATGTTACATCAAAATTTAGCCCTCACGTGTGTCAGTTTCCCTCACGAATGTTTACACTTTGCGTGTACATAGAAGATCCTATTCACAGATTTTTACGTAATGAGTGTGAATAACAAACAAAGCAAAGAGCGACAGTGTTCCAAATTTGAATTTTTTTAGAAGATGTACATTGTGTGTGCATTTTTGTATGAAAGCTATCTACAGATAAACCCTCATCCTTGTCAATGGATTTCATTCTACATAGTTTGCCGTTTGTATTGTAAGGTATTTTAGTAATAATTACCTCCATATTACCGTGTGCTATCTATCATCCTATCAGTTTCAGTATTCCCTCTGTACTCTGTACAAGTAGGGATCATCCTGCATTGTCAATGAAATTCCTTACAATTTTATAATAATTATTACTTAATTTCCGAGCGCTCGTCTTGTGCAATATCCTGGCGTCGACGTTCAAAATCTTTCCTGTTCTACAGATGACAGATTTCACTTATGTAATAGTGAATGATTCACGCTTAATACGTACAACGAAATCAATCTCGCTTTATTACTAGTACCATCACGTCGTTTTCGTTTGTCGGGTAGAAAGATAAAATTTAATATTTAAGGAACAATGTGAGTTCATTAGCAGGCATTGCACATTGCATTGTACGTCGATTGTAGATTGTAGGCAAAGCGCTTATGGCTTCCCTACCTCTTTTTTACGTCTGTGTTTAGTTGTTTAGAAAAGTGCAGTAAATGAAGCAGGTAATTAATTACTATTACTGCTACTGCTTTAACACCACACTATTTTAGGGAAATCCAAAGTGTGTGCTGCGGCGTAGTAAATAGGCTTCATAATTACCTACCATGTGTATGCCGGTTGGTTGGTGCTTTACACTTGTTGTTGATACACATTACACGCACACACACTTTATTTTTATTCCATGCGAACATAATTTTTATTGCACACCCAAAAGATTGAGATCACAAAATGACACCGTTCGCGTTCTTTCAATTTCCCTGTGGAATAAACACCGTATGTGGTAGATATAGAAGTGCTATACTTTTCTGTTAAATGCCTCACTATGTATGAACAATTAATGCATCGGTACACTTTTTCTCGACTAGATTACTGACTTTTTTCGTCGTTCTCGTTCTCGTTACCATTGCTACTGTTATTATCGTATGAAAGTTTTTACTATTTCTTCCTTTTTTGCATTTTTACGAGCGGAAAGAGAGGGGCTTCATCATTTATTTGATTTAAATTTTGGTTAGCGAGAGATTATCTGCCCTTTATTTCATTATTGAGTTTAGGATTTGGGACAGATTTAGTTTGTAACTATTTGAGGTTTTTAGAAGTGTGCTCACATCCGTAATCCGTATCATTGCATAATTGATTGGGGCACACGTACGTTCTCTAGATTCTGTTGTGTCTGGATTTGTTTTTGTTCAAATTGAATATTTTTCAACTGTCTTTATACGGATCTATAGACTGCTTACTGATCCTGATAGAAGTGCATCTTGTCTAGCCAGTTTTAGTCCATGCCCATATTGATGGATGACCCAGTGCTTGTATATACCTATGTTGCTGTATAGATGCACGTTGACTAGATAATTATATGGATTAGGTGTGTACTTTTCTTTAAATACCTGGGGACCCTCTACACTCTACACCCTGTGCCTATGGACTTGAGTCTTCAATATAAATAATAAATAAATGACAGCACTTTATCCGTATTCACATCCATATTCCTAATTTATTTCTTGATCAGTGTGTGTGTCAGCTCTATGTAAATAATTATGATCACGTACCACAACACACCTTAATTTCATGTGAGTTATGCATTGGTTTGTATACGAACTTATAGCGGTTATAGCTATACCTATTTTTTTTTATAATACCTCCGTCGATCACTCAGAGTTTCTTTAATAAATGCCATAGTTCCTTCCCTTAAGATTATAGTGTTCAGACCTCCGCCTTTTAGTACTATGATATACTTACCTAGTTTTATATAAATTAAAAATGTTGGAGGTGAAATTGACTAGTGAGTTTTTTATGTATGTTTACAAGCTTCGGCTTCCAGTACAGTGCAGGCAGTGCAGTTCAGTTCAGTCATTCAGATTCAGTGCAGTGTAGTGCATGCAAATTATGAGTGCCTATATGTATATTTAAATTTATATGGAAGTATACATAGGCTATATGTAGGTATAGGCTGACATGGCCAAAAGGGTTTTCTAATTCCAAGTCTAATTAAGGAAGTCATAAGTGGGCGAGCATGGAAGGTTTCATTTCATTTGACTCGCTTGAACTGCTTCTCCACTTCTCACTATCAGCTATAATAATAATAATAAATAATAATACTATATACTCTCTGTGATCGTATCGTAGTAGTAGCTATACTGACAGGATATATACAGTACACTATATAGTAAGGCCTGCTACTTATTTTATTTACTTAAATAATAAGCGTGTTCATGTGAGTGCATAATCAAAATATGTACACACATAGTAAAACCCCAAGTGAGGCGTATAAAAAATAATAAGGATAAGACAAGGTATGCCAAATGCCAAGAAAATTCCAATCCACAAAAAAATGCGTACAGAAAGAGTGGCTATGGGCTTGGGCTGTAAGAAAAGGAATAATAAACTGCTGTGTCAGTCTCAGTATTAATCTGAATTTTTTTTATGCATCATTTTTCTCTATACTCTATTCTATAATACACTCTATAGTCCCGTTCTTGTTTCTACCAATGATTTTTTTTGAATCTACATTAAAATCAAATCAAATCAAACTGTATCGATTACACTTGCTAATTAATGGTTAGGAATGTTTTATTGCTATTGCTATTGCTATCTGGTCTGGTCTGACTCTCTGCCTGTTATGTTGGTCGGTCTGACATGATGATGGCTGAAAAGAAAGAAAAAAAAAAGAACGCGCAGTAGTACATACATGCACGAAACAAAATAGAAATGAATACAAAAATAAATGGGCTTGGTTATTTGGTTGATCGCTGATAGTAATTTAGTTGAGCCTGATCGTTTAAGGCGAAGCTTATAGGTACTATTACGTGTTGGTCGGTATATACTAAAAAAAAAGTACGTATAATAGTGTATACTAATACCAAGGTGGTCACAATTACAATAACAATGCGCAAAAACGAGCAGGTTGCTCCCTTGAATTGAAAGAATTGAATCTAATGGAGCTCAAGAGACCAGCATTGACTTTCTGAATTTGAATCTGATTAAAACACTACTATGCCCTACACATTTGACGTCCGTACCTACTTGTAATTTGTAAAAGTTTAAAGCAACTAATATACTGTTATGTTATGGGACATATTTTACATAAAGGGACCTACTACACTGCTGCACTGTAGGAAGTTGAGTATAGTGTTCTGATAACTGATAGCCTGAGTAAAATAAATTACTATTAGATTAGAATTACAAGTTAATGTAAGACAAAGTGTATAGGTATTAAACTCAAGTTGAAGTTGGCCTAAGCCAAGAAGAAGATGGGCTAAAGCTTATGTACTATAAGCTCACCTGCTTCACTAGCTCTTTCACTACCACCGCACAGATCACCAGAACAGTAATCCCAGATGAAGATAATTACTTAAGTAGGTAGGTATTCTGCATCTTGTAAGCAATTCCTGGATTACAGTTAGATATCCACTCTTCATGAGGCCGGTTTGGTTTGGGTTTTGGATGTATTGTTGTTGTTTTGCGATCTGATCTTCAAGAAGCTCAATGTGTGGCTCTTGGTGTGGCTTTTGACTTGACTTGGCAGTGCTATAGTAACTGCTGCTGTACTGTAACACACTACTGGAGAGGTGGAGAAGAACAACCTGTATTTGTATCTTGATCATTCTTCTGTTGATGTTGATGCCTTACCTTCCTGGCAGTGGCACAGATGATGTAATCGATGCAGTAAATATTAGCAGTGCATTGCAGGGAAGTTCGTGTGCAGTACCCGACCAGCATCTCACCACGAGATGATCGAGACGAGTTTTCTTAGAGATTAGAGTTTCCATAACCTTTAGTTTTACATGATTAGCTAGATCGAAGAGAAGAGTCTATAGGTACATACGTCCCTGTTCTGTTCTGTTGGGTAAATCATCAAAAATCGAAATTATTAGTTAAAGTACAAAGTACCACTATCTCTGCGTCTCTCTGAGAGAGTGCACTTAAACTATGAGAATGTACGAATTTGAATTATCCATGCGTGACATGAACTTGACTTGACTGAGTAGTGGTAGTAGTTGTTGTTGGGGATCCATTGCACTGTATTGCCATGGAAGATGGAAGTACCTACATAGAAGTACCTATACTGTCTGTGTGTCTGTCTGTCTCACGTTTAAAAAGCAAACATTAAAAGCTTAACTTGAAATTATAGAGAGGAAACCGGCTGTGGCTTCGGCGATGACAAGTCAAGTCAATTCAGAATTCAGACCTAGGCTAGGCAAGGTAGCGTTATGTTATGGTATAAAACCAGAAGATAGTGGGGGATCGTACAGGTAGTGTATCTGTAGTAGTTGAAGTTGAGGGTGAACCATGGCCATGTCATGGGTCTTCTGGTACTGGTATTGTACTGATGAAGATTAAATACTGAGAGAGCCTTTCAAATATAATGTCATAGAAAAGTTGGTGCTCGTTTCGAAAATGTTTGAAAATCATGTTTCACAGTTTTTTGAAATGAGAGTGTCATATTTTAGACTTTTTTGAAACTTAAGTTTCCTGTTTTACGGTTTTTTCAAAGGCTAGTTTCCTGTTCTGCACTTTTTTGAAACGTAACTTTCAAGTTTTAGATTTTTTTCAAACGTAAGTTTCACGTTTTACACTTTTTTCAAATGCAATTTTCATGTTTCGGCATTTTTGACTACATTAGCTGAGTGAGCATCATATTTCGTACTTTTTTGGATACGGAATGTTATTCTTTACTATTTTTGACAACTCTTTGATTAAAAAAAACGTGTTTCGCCCCAAATAGTATGGCATCATATTTGCATGGCTCTTGAACTGATACTGATAATGATAATTCTTCTGGTATCGTGGGATCATGTATCATGTACCTGTATGTAAAGTACTAATCACTTTATAGAGATAATCTATAGTCATATATATACGTGTTTAAATACCTCTCTCTACCAACTTCAACTACCAGCATGTACATTGTTGTGGCATGGCATGCATGCATATGATGGCATGTCGGTCGGTGAAACACTAGGAAAATAAAATTACATTTAATTATTACTGTACAAATGATTTAGGAAGAAGTAAAAAACTCTGTTACTTAAGTAAATTGTAAAGTTCATCTTCATTCTACGTTTTATGGTTTACTTGTAGATATGCATGCATCTTGCATACAGATATCGCTATCTTCCGCAAAAAAAATATTCATTTCAGGGATTCACTTTGCAAGATGATAGCAAATGGAAATCGTGAACTGTGAACGCACTAATGTTGTGGATGAGTGTGAGTGTGTGTGTTCAGGAGGTACAACTTTTTTTGAGTCATTTACGGTCTGATGAGGGCTGTGGAGAGATGATGAGACGAAGAACATCTTTTGAGCATCTGTCTATAAAAGTTTAAAAGTTTATTATCAACATAAAAATCAAGGATTTTATGAACTACAAATTGGAAACAAATTAACTAGTATGTCAGTCACGATATTTTTAATTCATATAGATATAAAATTGTATACTTACTTTGCTGTGGTCCAATATGTGATTCTGTAATTGTGAATTGCAGAAGAATCGGACCGCGCATCACTTTCTTAAATTTTTTGAGCGTATCTGCAAAAAAAAAAACTACACGTTTAATACTGTCTCTGTTGTAGTGCGATAGGGGCAGATAGTCTGACCTGACCTCTTCCCAATTTTAATTCTATTTTCCACACATTTGTATTGTACATATTATTATGTATTGGAGATCCTTTCATTCTGCTTGCATGTTCATCAATTTAAAAGCTTTGTGGATGGAATTTTGATTGTAGAGGAATTTAGGGAGAGTATATAATAATAATTAATTACCTATTTCTTGTTAGCAAGTGACTGAACCGTTCGATGTCGTTCCCTGCATGCATACAAATGAGCAATTCAATGATGAAGTTTCGAAATCCTCAGCGGAACTGGCGCGTAGCTGAACGGGCCATAAAATCCTTAAACATATTTGGTACATCGAATCGAAATAATTAAAATTCTTTGAATTCTTCGGCTGGCAAAACTTGATATTACAACTTTTGAACGGGACAAAACCTACGTAATATTATTACACTTTTAGAACAAGACAATAAATTATGATACATGGAACTTTTCAAAAAGTTACAAAACATGAACATAAACTTTTCAAAAAGGACAAAACATGGAAATAAACTTTTCAAAGAGTACAAGAAATGACATTACATAATTACATCCAAACATCCACAGGCTTCAAAAAAGAAAACTATTGCACTTTAAAAAAACACAAAATGTAGAAACAGTTTTTGAAAAGTTCAAACCCTGAGATTTTCAAAACGTTCACTATTTCTGTGACGTCATATTGCAAGGCTTCTTACTAGTTCGCAATCGTAGTTCACTTTTGCAGTTGATTCTTTTGTGCTCTCTTAAATTTCGTCGAGGCAGCAGAAAAAAATCTGCCGGGTGCGGTTAGTACATAGTAGGGCCACAATTTTGATAGTTGTTAGTTTTTTTAACGAAAAACAAAGCACCTAATTGTAAGTTGTAGGTTAGTATAGGTCTATTGCATTAAATTAGTTATGCAGTGCCAAAACTGCCAAAAAGATGTAAGTAAAACGCAAAATCCTTACTAACAACTAATGATGCCAAGACCAAGACCAACTGCGGCAGTGATCTTGGTTCTTGAGGTGATTTTTTCTTGACTTTTGGTCGAGACGAGACACACCGGCAAGTCAAGTAAGCGGAAGTGGGAAACAGTAATTTTATGTTGTGTAAGTATCTTTAATTTCACCTTGCATCGCATCGGTCTTGTAACCCACTATTAAATATTAAAGTTAACGCAGGAATTAAGGAAGTTTGCATGTTTGCATTTTGCGTGCTGCCATTGAATTTGTTAAGGCATTCCGTTTTTAAATTTTAACTGTTAACTGTATTGTTAGGTTAAAATAAAATTACAAAGTAGCAAAGCTATTCAGCAAAAGTGCTGTTCTAACAACTAACTACTAACTAACATACATACAACATATGACCGAAACCGAACAAATAGTGTACTTTGGCGTAAACAGCAAAAAATGAAACAAACGTTGAACGTAGTAAGTACGCAGTAGGTTGTAGGTATTCTAGGTAATTATGCTTTTGATTGTAGGAGAAAATGTTCCCGGAAAATATGTTCCCGGAAAAAATGTTCCCAAAAATGCTGGACGATGAAAAAA
>JAQFZC010008277.1:0-10331 GCA_034695205.1 Dicyrtoma fusca | reverse complement strand
CTTTTTGAAAGTGTTATTTACTAGTTTTGACCTTCTTGAAAAAGTGTTATTTACTAGTTTTGACCGTTTTGAAAAAGGTTCATTTACTAGTTTTGACCTTTTTGAAAGTGTTATTTACTAGTTAAAACCTTGTGAAAGAGTCCATTTATGGAACTAAACACTTTTGTAAAGCATTCTCTCCATGGTTTCCCAGTTTCGAATAGGTTAAACCATATTTTGCAACTGCAGAGTATCTGCAAGGATCAATTCGGCAGTTTTTGAAATAAGGTACATGATCCCGGTTAGAACTTCTGGACGGTCAAAGTAATACAGGGACCCTGCGTAGAGTCGCAGGGGGTACAAAGACTGGAAAGTGTGTTTGAATAGCGACAGCTTATAAGCGATTTGGGTCTTTTTCCAAGACAAAATTAACTCCATTGACTTTGTGTTCAGGCTTGCAGCAATAGGAAAAAATGTTAGGAAAAGATTTACATTCAGTACCAGGCCAATGGCAGACACAAGTCTCAGTATTAATGACTCTTGCCTAACAACCATAGCAAGGTTCATGGAAATGAATACAAGTATTACAAAGTGGCATTGTAATGAAAGCCATGAAGCAACATCTTGTATGTTTTTAAATAGCACCCAGAGAGCTCTGTAAGTTTTACAAAATCCGTGTGGATACCGGAGACGTTCACGTGTAGTGTATTCCTCAGCTGGTTTATCCAAACTAGCTCATAAAGTCAGAAAAAACATATTACTGACAGTACATTGTTTGCGATAAAAGATTAGTATATTCTGGATTAAAAATTAAATGCATTGAACTCACGTCATTTCACTCAATATTTTTTCCGCGAGAAATATAAATGACCCAAACAGTTGCCCCATTGCATTACAGTTGACGGCATAAATCATGAATCCATAAGTCCAGAAAATCGTATTTAGACAGAGCTTAGCCCAAATCATCCATTGCCCATTGTCTTTTGAAATCATAAATATATTTAAAGGATTACGTGGATTCAAAACAACAAGTGGGATAAAACAACCAAGCAAGCAACATGTGTAATAAGCTCCATTCATAATGTATTCCATTTTCTTAGTTTCACTGCGTCGTTTTCTTTTGCAGATCATTCTTTCGGACTCGAAAGCTCCTTTAACATAAAAAAAGCAAGTGGGATATTAATACTACAAGTTAAATGTACCACTTAAAATATTAAAATTACATTATTGAAACTAACAATAAGACTTATTACTCATAAGTTTAGAATTTGATGTGGTTTTAATTATTACTTTCAAATAATTCCGCTAGACCGATGGTAGCAGCGAAGAGACCTGGAATGTGTACAATTGACTTTACAACACTTAGTTGAACGTGAACGACGATAAGTCCTACGAGAATCACTTCCATAAGTAAAAATCTTTCCATTAGCGAGTGTATTTCATTGGCCAGATACCGGTAAAGTAGAAGCAGCAAGAAGGACGCCGTAAAGAATATGCTAAATACCCACACTGATAATCGGGATTTTGACTTTGTAACCCGTGGTATATTTTTCTGTCCATCCCACTCGTATGGCAGGAGACGTAAGCGTTCGCCAAGTATAAATCCTCGTTTCATACAACTTAACATAAGGTAACTCATCCTCATTTCAGAAACTAATTTGTGAAGCTTTGATGAAGAATATTTTTTAATTTCGTTTTGCAAAAAATTGTTAACCAGAGTTTATAGAAGTATGGGACTGCTTGGAGCAAATTGTGACTGACACTGACATGGACGAAGCAGCAGTCAGATTCGTTTACGATGTTGGGTTTTGCTTGTGCTGGTATTAATGTAATAGTATTACTGAAAATACCTTTGCAAATTTAAATAAAAATGCCACATATTGTAAACCGATTTAAGTTAAGATACGAGATTAGGAAATCAAAGTAAAAGCATTTAGAAATAAGAATTGAGTCCATTCAAACCAACGCAACTTCAAATTGAAACCAAAATATACAATGAATCGCCAAAATCCGAAGCAATTTTACCCGATTCTAGAGCGAACCGTCCTCATCCGCCCGATTTAACATTCAATGGTGAATATGTCGGGTAAGATTTGTGAGTTTAAGATATTGGTTTTTGCTGGTGCTGGTATTATTGCAATAGTAGGTATTACTGAAAATACCTTTACAAATCTAAATAAATATATACATAGGTACCATGCTCCTGTTGTAAAACCACATAAGTTAAGATCGGGATACGAGATTAGGAAATTAACGTAAAACCTTTTAGAAATAAGAATTGAGTCGATTCAAACCAACGCAATGTAAAGTTGAAACCAAAATATGAAAAATTGGAATAAAACATATTTCTTGTAAGTATTGATACCTAATGCCCTATCTACCTTTCAAATCAATGAAGCCCAGATACATTTTCATTGGTTAAAGTAAACTAAGTACAGTGAACCTCAGTTTACATAAGTGAGCCATGAAATAAAATAATAATAGTTCATTCCTAAACCTCTTCGATTGTTCTAAAAGGTCTACAATTTGACGGTAGAGGTTCGACTCAGCAGTGAAAACAGTTATAAAGAAAGTAGTAAAAACTTTTTGACTACAGGGCATTAATAAAAATCTCGGATCAATAAAATCAATCGCTACTCAACCACTCAACCAATTCGGTTTTTGCCTTGTTCTGCCATAAGCCATCATTTTCTCACCTTGAAATTATATTCAACTATGAACTAGGTAGATTATAATAAAATTATCCAAAGTGCAAATGTAATTATCCATTAAATAACAAAATCATCACGTTTGACATTAAACACACTCAACAGTACTCAACACTGTAATAAGTGTCAGACAGTAAGGACCTTTCACATCGATTTAATTGTAGGCACTTTAAACATCGCAAGGACCTGTCAGCAGTTCTACTGGTAATACAACTCATGGAATCAATCAATCAACACTGTCAACTTTCAAAATGTAATAAAATTGAATCGAAAACTATAGCATTACCATCAACGATGCTATTAATAAACTTATTTGTGCTAGAACTATAAAACTGGTTACAAAAGACAAAATCTAATTTTTTTAATCTCGCTCAAATCGAGCAATCTTCACGGCAGTTGTAAATGTAACTAACAACTGCTCTTTTCGAAACTGAAACAGAAACACGAAAAAACCGATTTAATGAAAGTGCCAGTCATGTTCTGCAAAAATAAAATTTTTGCTTCAAATCACCTCAAAAAGCCTCAGTTTACCCATGTGCAGCACATTCAAATCCCTCCGCCCGATTCCCTGTCATCTGAATCACCAGAATCGAAAACAATTAGTAATAAACAATATCCCAAAGATGGTAATACTTTTAATCATCAATATGATCTTTCAAACTCCCCCGTTTCGTCACAAAATCCGGCTCACTGGTGGCTGGGTTTCTTCAGTGTTGGATTTTTCTTGGGCGTGGTCCCATTTCGAATTAGAATTGATCAAGGTTACAATTCCGACGGGAAGTATCAGCTCAGTAGGACCAGGCTTAATAAGGTACGAAGTGAAGAAAAACAAAATAATTTGTAAATAGGTCGTAGGTTAAACTGCTAATACATACACATTTATTCTATTATTGTACTAGTTTTGTCTATTGTTGCAACTCCTTTTGAATTTTGAAAGATTCGATTTATTCTTCTGCAATCGATTGGACTCTTCACTGGACTAAAATACATGAGACAGATCAACAAGAGAGTTGCCAAAGTGGATGCGACCATGTACTTCGTCTATGCGGCTATGATCGGTGAAGTTGTGAATCGCATCCTGTTTCCATACTTACTCTGGACAAACTCTCACATGTTTTTGCAGATCATTAACGAAATCTCAAAAAAGGAACATCGAACAGGTGGAAGTGGAAAACAACAAGATGTTGATATTGACGAAGTTCAGGTGGATAATGGATTGACTTGGACATGGATTTATTCGACCTTGAAGAAAAGGATTCTTACGGTGTCGGTAATGATAACTTATTGTTTTGTAAAACAACAATTTTGAATTTATAATTTGTGTATTTAATTTTATTACTATAATTAGACTCGGACCAAAGGTAGAATTTTCCTAGCACTGCTATTTCTTTGCCTGCTAAGCATCCTCTGCGAGGAGTTAAGTGATTCTAATTGGGACAGCACTACGATTGTGGGCTCCTTAAGGACCCGAAGTAACGAACACCTGGGGATTTTCGTTACCTTTGACCCTGCAAACCCCCTGAATATAACCGTTTCGGAATTCTTTGCCCATTCGTTCACGTCCACGTGCTTTTATTTTCATGAACTTATGTACAGCGGCTGGGAAGGCTTCACGGTTCTCACAATTCTGCTGTACGGTCAACTAGTGGATGAGTTCTGTTGCCGAATCGGCAGTAGCAGTAGCAGTCACACCCTTAACAGATCAGTTAATTCAAATGCAAATCCGGTCGATGTAATCGCCGAATTCAAGTGGCTTCAAGGTGTGATTCGACTAATCAACTTGGCTTTTGGAAGCGGGCTTTTGACGGTGATAATCGGAGCTTTGCCCTACTACATCGGGAAGATCCCCGAAATGATGGAGAAGGATTCTTTTGGGAATCGACAAGTGCGTCAAGTTTTCTATTTTATTTACTACGTTGGCATGCTCTTCTATTCCGCATTCAAATGTCAACAGGTTAGTTTATACTACATATAGTACCTATTGCTAATCACAATCACTGTTAATATTATTATTATTATTTATATTATTATTATTATTACTATTATTATTATTACTTAAATCCTATTGGAAAGTGCGTGTTTACTGTGTCAAACTATGTTCTACTGCATGCAGTTGGACAAAATCATGAGAACCTGGATCGCAGATCATGAAAATTATGAGAAGTTGCCAGAAAAACAAAGAACTGTGATAAACTTTGAGGTCAGCGTTGGTCGACACATGACGCTGAGTATGAAAGGAATGTATGCCCTCAACCCCGCACTATTTACTAGCGTAAGTTATTTACAAATTATTATAATTATTATTTATTACTTAGTTACTACAGGAGGGCAGTGGTTAAACTTTTTGTTAATGCTGATTTCAGGTGACGAGTGCACTCATTACATACTCCATCATTTCCGTTCAGTTGCAACGCGATGATAAATAAAACATTACATTACATAAAAATTAGTAATAAATCATAAATCAACCATCTTTTCCAATAGTGATCTGCAGTTTATTTATATAGACTATCAAAAGCATTACTTTTGAACTTTTGAATCATATTTAGTTGCTTATACAAAAACTGTATTATTTCAATATTACACAATTTTATTGTAAATTATCGTAGGACAGAGTTTGCAGCAGCATAGTTTTTAGTAAGATAGCAACTATTAACAAAATTAAGCCAGTTTATGTGATCAAAGCAAGATGTAAGTTTAATTATTGAAATATTTAATTGATTTTTCCCTTTAATAAACCTTAACCGGCGATAATTGAAGCCAGCTCATTCTGCATCGAAGTTTGGAGGATTCGGTTGATGGTGTTAGCAGACTCGGTGACTTGATCCGGACGAAGGAAGCTGAAGTGATCCCCTTCCACTGTGGTTACTGTCACTGGCTTTTCGCAGTACTGAATCCATACAAATAGTGATGTTACAAAATATTATCGGTTAGACGTCCAACATTTTGTTAAACAAAATTATTTATAATATTTTATTTTAATTTCGCCAGTATTTACCTCTTGCAGATAATGATCCTCGTCCAGAACTCGAGCGAGTAAATGAGCTTTAAGCTTTGCTTTAATCAAATTAACGCTTCCACGTAGCTTTTGACTGGGCTCATATGATTCAGTCACCATCCCGAGTGCATTTGTTCGTTCGAAAAACTGACTAACCATACTTGAGTCAATGTTCGGATTTTTTACTTTCAGCAGGTTCGCCATTAAATTGACGTCAGAGGCATCATCATCCGCGGACCAACCTTCTCTTAATGCCTACAATCATTTAAAAACAGGAAAAATCATATATGCATTTAACAGACATACTTAGGTTGTAACTATAGGTAAACTTTAGAAATAATTTAGTACCTTTTCGGCTGCCTTCGGAGCATTTACAAGTCCCAGTAACATGTCAATGACACCTTCAATCAAAGGCGATTCATTTTCTGGATTTTCTAATTTTTTCCAGCAGCAGCAGCCGTCAAGAACAATCATATTTTCGACCTAAGAATTATGTTTAAACTATTCAAAACCGATGCTAAACAACCTACACATAATTAAATAATAATAAAAATCAAACTTTTCTATGATTACTTCGTCTTGAAGCTCGTTTTCAAGCAGGAGTGCCATTTCGAAAGCAATCGACGTGCCAGCAGAATAACCAGCAATGTTATACGGACCTTCAGGTTGCACCAATTTTAGTTCCTAAAATGCATTTACAATTCAACATTATACTTAATTTGCTCCGTAAATTATATTAACTTGAATATATTTATCTACCTTAAGGTATTCTCTCGCAGTACTCTGAATACTCAGCTGATTTTTTTGAACTTCGTACATTTTTGGTGTGAAATTAAAACCAAAAACTTCACAATTCAAGAGTTCCGCGAGACTTTCCACGTGGGAGCTGTGTCCGTCAAGACCGTGTACTATAAACAATTTTGACGGAGCTTCTTCATCAGCAACAGCACCTGATTTTAATTTAACCAATGTTTTGGAACCGCCTTTGAGCATGTCCAACAGGTCAACTTGGCCCGATTCTACAGATTTCTGCTGGTTCGACGACTGTCCTTTAACAAAGGACCCAGCTTCGATCAAAAGGAGGTCATTGAAGGTCATTGACCTTAGTTCGGTGGCAGTCAGAGGCGTGTCATAATCTCGCTCTATGAGCTGCTTTATTTCCATCCCAATGAGGGAGTCCATTCCGAGGTCAACTAATTTTGTATCGGGGGAAACTGCCGTCATGTCCTTAACACCACAGATGTGGGAAATTGTTTCTAAAAGCCCGGCTTTTTTTGATTTCCTCGAGTCATTCTCCGCCAAAACTAGTGACGAAACGATGGGAGATCTTTGATGAAGGGTCATGTCAAGGACGTCTAAACAGGAAGCAATGCGCTGGGCAAGCGTCCCGCCAAAAACTTCCTCGCCAGTTAATTTAGCGCCAAAAATTTTCTCTGCGACCGCGCCAACTTCTCCGATGACGCCCCACTGAATGGCCAAACCGTGAAGGCCGTCATTTTTCCTTGTTTCGCAGATTTGCTCCATAACAGAATTGGCAAGGCCATAGTTCGATTGGCTTACGTTCCCACGCCCGCAGGACATGCTAGAAAATACGACAAAATAGTCCAGATTTTGACAGTATTTCCGTGTAAGACTGTCCAGATTTTTTGTGACCATCGTTTTAGGAGCAGCAACGGCCTCAAAATCTTCAATGGTTTGTTCTTCAATTGGCCCATCTTTAAGAACCAACCCTGAATTGAATATCCCGCCAATCTCTTTCCCATCAGCGGTCAATTTTTGTACCAGAGTCTCAGCTACGTCGAATGACGCGAGGTCCATCTTCAAAATTTCCACTTTCACGCCCTGCTCTTCCCATTTTCGGAGGCAAAGTTCTTGATAGCCTGTTGTGAGCCCAGATCTTGTAGTAAGAACCAAATGCTTTGCCCCACGATCCACAAGCCAATTAGCAACTTCAAGACCCATTCCGCCCAATCCTCCAATGATCACGTAGGATTTGTCTGGACTGAAATAGCTCCTGGGCACGGCCATTAGACTCGGCTTTTCTCCAATGTTTTCCTCCTTTAGAACTTCAATGAGCACTTTTCCCATATGCTTCCCGCCCGCCATGAATCTAAAGGCGTCTTCAATGTGGTCTTTGTCAAAAACTGTGCTGGAAAGTGGCTTTACAACCCCGGTTTTGATTCCGTTTAGAAAATGGCTTCCTAGTGCATCCTTCTCTGCCTGACTGCCGCCGAGAAAATGGTTCAAGAAAATCCCATGAAATTCAATATTTTTCAAAAAACACTCCATTCCAAGGCCACTGTTTTGAAATGCATCAAAAGCGCCAATTTCCAAAAACTTCCCATGGACAGCCAAGCATCGCACACTAGCTTGAAGCTTATCGTCAGCCAGGGAATTCAAAACTATGTCTACCCCGCGCCCTTTCGTTAGTTCTATGATTTGTTGTTCGAAAGTACAGTCGCGGGAATTTCCAATGTTTTCCGGTTTTAAAAATGGAAATAGGTTTTTAATGTACGTTCGTTTTTCTTCCGTTCCAACCGTCGTGTAGATTTCACAGTTGAGATCCTTGGCTATGTTTATTGCGGCTTGACCTACGCCACCTGTGCCCGAATGGATTAAAATGGAGAGCGGCTGATTAGGATTCTGATTTTGAATTCTGGCGCGGTTGTAGAGGGCGTAGTAGGCCGTAGAATACACGACTGGGACGGTTGCTGCTTCGGCTAGACTCCATTTTTCAGGAATTTCCCACGTTAAGGTCTCTGGACCAATCAGAACAGAGGATGCCATTGCTTTAGAAGCCATCATTCCCATAACTCGCTTCTTTTGTGAATCTACGCCCGAAAACTCGAAGCCAAAAACACAGTCTTGTGGATTGAAAGCGGTTTTGGAGTCCACAGGCAATTTTCCAGTGGCAAGCATAATATCTCGAAAGTTCAAGGCTGCATAGTGGACGGTGCACACCTGACCTTGACCTTGGACCTTGTCCTTTTGGGGGTCAAAGTAGGCCAAGGGTGATTCAACCCAGCGCAAGCTGGTCAAATCTCCGGTTGTTAACGTGTTGACGTAAGCATCTTGCACTTTTTTGGAAGGGAATGCGGCGTTTTGACTCACAGGAATGTGCCTGTAGGACCCAAGTTTCCCATCTTTTATCACGTTCATAACCAAATCTTGTTCAATGATTTTTTTCAGTTCGGTTCCTGGGTTTTCAAAATTTATTTTTACGCTGCCTTGCGGGTCGAAAATGCAACGGATTTTGTCGCCGCCGGGTTCCAGCCTCAAACATTTAACTAACCCAATTATTCCACTGTGTGGGTCGTTTTGCGAGTACAAATAGATTCGCGAATTTGAATTTGACGCCCCTTGTTCGTCTGCCACTTCAGCCATCGCAGTTTGAATCGTTGGCAAGAAGTCAAAGTTGCTTTGGTCGATTCGTATTGAGAATTTCACTTCAGGGGATTCTACTTTGCCGGAGGGTAACTATATTTTTTATAATAATAAAGAAATGATTCTAAAAAACGTTTTTCTTGTACAGACTTTTGCTTTTGTAAAAATTAAGTTGATATTTTATGTTTTTAAAAAGACACTTTTACAGAAAAATGCTTTTAACAACTCACCTTTTTGAACAAAGTCAGCGTAGCCTCTTCCGACGTTTTCTGAGAAATAAGCTGCAACGACCTTGGCATTTGACCTTGACCCTCAATTGGCGATCGTAGTAAAATATGAGCATTATCCTGCAAAATTTCTGAAACAGGCTCAAGCAACGATGGGTGATCCAACAGTGCAATATCAACAAAGCCCGAATCTGGAATTAATACTTCTTTCCCCAATACCGTAGTTGCTAAGGTTTTGATTTTCTCATCTAATTTTTCAATCTCCGTTGAAGTAGATAGCATTGTAATATCCGCTGTGTGCTTGGGCTTAAGATTAATAATATTTGCAATGGTTTCTGTGAAGGAGTTTTCCGAATTCTCAAAAATATCAATAATTTTCAGTTTGTAGGGTGTTGTGTTCTCTAGGACCAAATCGATGAGCCCAGCCACGTTGGAATAGAGGGAAACTGGAGGCAGGCTTACAAGTTGAGCAGATTTCGATTGGCTGTCAAAATACGGTATAAAGTTGTATTCTTCTATCGACAAAGTTTCCTTCTGCTTCTGACGAGGAATGACCATAGCAGTAAGGCCACGAAATTCTATTCCAGGACACTGTATCACTCCCAGTGTCGAATTGATCGAAACAGGGATCAATGTTTCTGCAATAAAAACAAAAATATTAAAATCAAACAAGTTTAACAAGCATGCGCTGGCTTTTACTTTGACCCTCGAGTGGGCAAATCAGTGCTAAGCTCTTGAGTTTTGAAAGTTTCTTTAATAGCCTCTTCGGAACTGTGAAGCCATCAACCATAGAAAAAATGCATTGTAAAAGTATGTATTCTACAATAAACGTTTTCAAACAGGTCAGAACCGGTAGCAAACACTTTCAAAAAAGGTTAAAACTCGTACGAATAACACTTTTAAAATAGGTCAAAACAAGAAATTAGCTTTTTTAAAACCTGAAAGCAAGAAACTGGCGTTTTAAAAAAGGCAAAAACACGAAATTAGAGTCTTCAAAAAGGTCAAAACTATAGTAACAAACACTTTTAAAAAAGG
>JAQFZC010008276.1:0-10332 GCA_034695205.1 Dicyrtoma fusca | reverse complement strand
ACGTTCAGTGTGGGTTTGGAAAAGAAGGAAGTGAAAGCAGTTAAATTCCTTCTCAAGGCAGCTTCCCGGGTTTTCCAGAAAGAGTTCGAAGACAAGTGGGAAAAAGCGGTGATGAAGAATGGAGAGGGAATTCCTTTGCCAGATGTCGATCCCACGGCTTTTCAGTTGATGATTAAGGTACTTACTAACTTTTGCCTTTACATGAATTGAATTGGAATTAATTATAACTGATCGATAAAATTTCAGTTTCGTAAATATTGGAATAATTGTATTGACTATAATGGTTATATGTTGTTTGCAGCTACTAATTCAAGACACATGGTCGGTGGAAGTTCTAAAGTCCCTTAATTTGACTCCAAACACTTTACTGAGTTTGCTTGGAATTTGCCGTCGATTTGAAATTAAAAAAGCTATTAAGAATTTGGAGAAGGAAGTTGATCAACTCTTAAGGTTCCAAAAATCCTTCCTTTAACTCTGTAACATTGAAGTACTATATTTGAATAGTTTCCCAGTTGATTTAGTTTCTTAGTTACATTTTAATATTTTGTCACTTGTCAAGGTCATTCGTGGATTTCGTGGACACTGATGAGTTTTTGAAACTGACACAATTAAATCTTGCAGTCTTATTGGGCTATGAAAATATCCCAGTGGAGGAAAAACACATTTTTAGCAGTGCCTGCCGGTAAAGCGTATAATTCTATGACTATAGCGTTAACTGTATCGTTCTTCGACTAATTTCTAGCATATCATTAATAGAAAGTTCTAACGCTCGTACGATTTTCGTAGATGGGCTGAATTTCAGTGCTCACAGAAGGGACTGGAGACGAGTGGGGAAAATATTCGAGACGCCCTGGGTCCCTGTTTATACGAAATTCGCTTTCCTGTAATGTCATGTAAGGATTTCACCAAAGTTGGTCGCTATAAAACGAATTTATTGAAAGCAGATGAAAAACTGGCTATCCATGAATTTATCGGACTGGAAGAAGAGGAAAAGTGAGATGATTAAATCTCTGTTGATTAAATCGTAATTGAGTTAGCCAGTTAGCTACTAGCTACTACACATGTAATAATGTTATACGTACGTTATAAATGCTAATTTCATCTTGCATTTGTTGTATAGATTGAAACATGACGAATCCCTGGTTCAGTTTAACACCCAGCCACGAAACTCGTCACAGGCAAAATTCGGATGTTCAACTCTGAGCCTGACAAAGAACTCACAAATCCATGAAAATCCACCGTTTGTTTGTGATGGTCGGGAAATTCGAAATCTGTAATGAAACTTTAATAGATCTAAAATCAGATAATAGTATTTTCTGTTACAAATTGTAATAATTCAATTTCGCAACCGTTTTCATTTAATTGTATTCAATTGGTGCATGGCAGAATTCAAATCAGCAACGGCAGAATAGCGTTGAACGGGATTGGTTTCTTTGGACCCATTCTTGCGGACGCCCACTACGATGTTACCATAGAAATTAAAAAATTCAACGGTCATTCGGGTCATTACTCCAGTCTGAATGAAAAGTTGGAGAAAAGGCTGTTTGCTCGAAAACAGGAAATATTTTACTTTATGTTTGATACGCCAGTTGTTTTCGAACCTATCATAGATGAAACCACGTGGAACGGTAGCGATAACTACTCCATTTACTTCACGCTGAAGGTAAGCAGCAATTCAAATTAATCAACCAGCTTTTGTGATGGTACGGACCTACATTTAAAGAAAACCCATAGCCTCTCCAGCATACTTACAAGTTAATGTACAAGTTAATTATTGAAATGGTGGTAAATAATAACGGTTTCATTGCTTAAGGGACCTTATACCATGGCTGTAGAAAAAAAGGAAGGATTGGAAGGACCATTAGAAGTGGGAGGAATCAAGTTTCGATTTCATTGGACCGCCACCGGAAGAAATCAGTTCGCAGAATATTTGTACAAAAAATTGTAACTGCCTTTCGTTTAAATTCATTCTAGTAGAAAAGTAAAGTAAAGAAATACAAATTACCATATTTAACTTTATTATACGTTTTATTATTTATAAACTCACTAAAGTTGAAGCCACCTGTGTTTTATAGCTTCTAGGTACTGCCTTTAAACGTTCAAAATAGTTGGTGTAAAGCGTGCATTATAAACAGAAATCAATTTATTTTCAGTAATCGCAACTTGATTAAGTAACGAAGTTGGCTATATTGTACGGTACTTTTTCAGTTAACTACTGAATAAAATTTCAGTAGACTAGTCAGTTCTTGTAAAACAGGCTTGAAGTCGACTAAAGTTGAGTCTACAAATATCCACGAATTATGATTGAAAGATTTTCTTTACAAATTCAAAACTGCATTTTTTACACTTTCACAGCACCTAATTAGGATTCAAGCTGTATTACATAGCAAAGTCCCATAGTTAACTATACACGGTTAATTATATGCATCTTGTATTTTACTTGTAAACATTTATGAGTTCCGTTGCATTCATATTAGGTTACGTAGCAAAACTACTTGTTGATGTGAATAACAGTGTGAAGTCGCTCTTATTTAAGCTAAAATGATGATAATGAAAATACTGTTAATGAGGTACCCCACCAATCCTTCTAATTTCTGTTGTACCTGCCTTTTATTGCATTTCTTATAATCTGCTGCAATTAATTAATAAAAACTTCAGATACACCAATTTAATTCCGAATTGCTTCCTTTCAGGCAACCAACGGTGACGTTGTAACAAAATCAAAAGTGTTTATGTACATTACCTGTGCCTTGGCTCGAAGCAAGGCTGCCGCCCAACATTTTTGCTAGTTTAGTCTAGTCTTTTATTTATTGAGCATCCGCTAGTCTAGTCAACAGAAAAACCTACCCTAGTCTAATCTAGTCTAGTCTAGTCAACCAGTTAGCTATGCATGTAAGTAGGTAGATCTACTTTTCTTGAGTGAAGAAGCAAAAAGAGGTAAGTTCAGCATTTGCGGAATCAATTACCGTTAATGCCATTTTGATACAAGCCTTATCACGCAACATTTTACCGGTGCTTAAGCAGCGTGTTACATTGAACTTTTGTTAAACTCAGAAAACGTTTTTTATACATTAAATATACCAAATCTACTCACTATTATTATGCATACTTTCCAAACAGATTGAAACTGGGATTTGCATATATTATAAAAATATTGTCTTAGTGTACAAATCATTACCAAACAATTAAAAATATAAACTGAGTCTAAATTCTGCATGCATGCCGTATGTTAAAAAGCAAAATTATGTATTTCCATTAATCCTTAATAAAGTTATGCGTATCTGTTAGATTACGTAGCAAAACTGGCCAATGTAAATAATAGAGCCAAGTCAATCAGATTTAAACGAAAACAGTGATAATGGTGGTGATGTTAATCTCTGGCGTACCTACCTTTTATTGCCTTTTGTACAGTCCGCTGCAATGAAATAATAAAAAATGCAGACACACCAATTAATCTACAAATTATTTCCTTTCAGGCAACCAACGGTGATCTTGCAGAAAAACAAAAGAGTTTATGTGTACCGGTACCTTTGCTTGTACTATAAAAGCAGCGAAAATACAGTTTATTAATTCAGTTTAAAACAAACCCCTTCAGTGTCTACTGTTCAACAGCAAAATCTTCACCGCTACTCCCTATTATTTTGATAATTAATATTTCTCATTATTTGAAAATGAACTCATTTGTAAGTACCAACTATTTTGAATCATTGTAGAGCGTTTAACTTAATGCTATAGCTTTATCAAAAATAACAAAACTAGTCTGAACTAGAAATTCAAAAATAAAATTTTAATATGCAGTTTTTACTGTGTTCTAAGTACTAATATAAAGTGATATTTTGATTCTTAAGATGTTAGTCGTACTGGCCATTGTAGCTGTTAGCTGCTTAGCTGTCAACGAAGCTTCTGCTGAGAAATCTAAAAATGCCATCGAATTAGCAACTGACGCTTCAGGCCACGGAACTTATGCGCAGGCGCATGGCTACGGACATGCGCACAACAATGGCTGGGGCTGGGCACCACAACAGCAATATGGACACGGTCACGGTCACCATGGAAACGGCTGGAGCTGGAACAACTACGTGGCTGACTATGGATTTCAAATCGCCCGTAAGCCCAGCAGTTGAAACTAAAATTTATATTTATTTATGAACTAGCTATGATAGTACACATAATTTATTTTTTAATTTACACTTTCTAGCTACTCATGGTCATGGCAATGGATGGGGCTGGAGTTCCGGTTGGAACGGTCAGAGTTATGCAAACATCAACCCTGGCTGGACTTCTTACAGACATGGACACGGCTACTAATTTCGATTATTTAAATAGACGAAAATGCCACTTATATTCAGTGAATTGAAATATTTTTAAGATGAGCTAACTACGCTACCGGACTCTAATAGAATTATATGCCAAATAGTTGATGGTACATATTTGTTTATTACTAATGTAATAAAAATAATTTGCTAATTATTTCAAATAAAAAACGCTTTATTCTGGATGCAATTTCGGGACAACTTTACGAATTAATTTACGATGATAATGATAATATTGTGAAAAATATTTACATTTCACATTCAGACACATAACTATTTTTTGCGGGTTCATGCATTAGCTCTACATCACTTTTATTTGTACTCGCCAAGGAACCACCATTACCATCCAAACTACTGTTGCAACAATAACACATATTAGTTTTAAGAAGTGAGCGTCGTTGAACACTACCATGGGCATTGTTAAACATGTAAAAATATTTATTGCCTTCGCGTAATCGCTTGAAAATTCTTTTATTCAACTTTTTACAAAAATATAAATGTAAAAATAAAGCTTAATAAATGGATACTTTACTGGATCCACTTATCTTGGGCGAAGAAGCAAAAAGAGGTAATGGGAGCACTAGTTTACCTACTACATATTTACAAATATCGTTTTTACCCGTTTTGGAAAAAAAACAATCATAATAAATTACTTGCTTTAAGAACTGCGAAATCTAATACTGACGTGTTTTTAAAAAACTGCAAAATATAGTAAGTTTTTTTGAAAAGGTGTAAAATGTTCTGCCAATGTATCGTTCAAAAATGCTGAATGTCCTGTTCACGCTTTTTTTTAAACAAATTGATTTTTTTCTAATTTTTTTAAAAAGAAAATACCTAATTGAAAAGTTTTTGTATTTTTTCTTACAATAAGAATGAATCTGGTTTTGCCTAAAACTAAGCCATGTCAATTTGAAGAAAGCTTTAATAGTGTGATTTTTAATCCCAGTTATAGAAAAGTGTATAGTAGTTAGCAGTTGTACTGTTTTCGAAACAGTGCAAACACCGTTCAGCATTTTTATAATTGCTCAAAGAGAGCATTCAGCCTTTCTGCAATTGTGCCAATACCCACAATGCATGGGTGTCAAAGTGTGAATATCATTTTCAGGCATTTATAAAAGGGCAAATAATACCATTCTTACCATCTGTTAAGAAACATCCAAATATCTCCATCACCGTTTTTAAAATTATAAATAGCAGCTTTAGTATTTTTGAAATAAAGAAACTACTATGATTGTTGTACTCAGAGGTCTAAATATATAATTTGTATACAGTTTCAAAAACTGTGAATGCTCGTTTTTCTATTTAAAAAAGGTGTGAATGCCCTTTTACTTTATTTTACAGGAAAGTTTAACCCATTTTAATCTGTAATTTTTGAAAGTGTAAAGGACTAAATGTTTTTTTTCGGTTTGGTAAAGCATCGATTACAAAATGGAATTTGCACTTTTGCAATTTGGTGAGCAAAAATAATTCAAAAACTTGAAATGATAGTTTTATGCATAACGTTTTGCTGTAATTTTCTTAAACGTTTTTAATCGCGTTGGAAGTCTTAGAAGCTCGTTTCAGAACTGAATTAATCAAATTATTTATATACACTTTTTACTTATTTTTGTAATTTAATTACCGTTGCAGTGCTTGCCATAACATCATAATAAAACTGCGAATGATTGCAACTAACAACTGAACTCCATTACATTTAAGCAAGTTAATACATATTTGCAATACCTATATAAAGCCACACTGATATAGTTCAACGCCATCTAAAATTTAAACGCATTGCGTTGTTAATTAGCTAACGAACGTAGTCGGTACGCAATAATTCTCGTGAAATACTCGTATTTAAAATTTTGTGACTATTGCGTGCATGGACAAATATACATACATATATAAATCTGTAAGGCATCGCTCATAACTTATTTGCAATAAATGCTTTTCAGTTGAATTTTTCCTTCTTCATTAATTACATATTCAAAAGCAGCAAAACTGCAAATTGTTTTTTGAACAGCTATAAAATTACTGACGGATTCTTACACTTTTTGAAATTATTGAAAGCAGTTTTTACTAATTACCTATTTCAATAATACTAACATAGGTAAAATAAGCGTTTGGATTTTTATAAAACATTTACATGTACTTGCCCAAGTACTCTCTGAAAGCACATTTCGTTTTCCAATGGGTACCACACCGATTTATCCGCATTAAATTATTGTTACTGGACATTAATTAATTTACAGTCGAAATGTGTAAATATTACTGCTATAGTTCGGCGCCGTTTTAAATGTCATGAATTTATTGTTCAATATGAATAGCAAATCATTCTTGGCAATTATATTCTGAGTATTGAGTAAAATAAAAATAAAATAAAATTAACTAATTAGTAAGATGCACCCGATCAAAAGTGGAAGGGGCCGTCCGTAAATTATTTCAAGTAAAGAGTGCGGGCACTTGCAATGAAATTCCAGACAAAGGATGACAGGGTGATTGGTTTTAAGGCTGTATAAGTTCATTAAGATTAAATAGTTCTGAATTGGTGGCATTTAAGTCAAGTAGCATGCAATAATAATTTAAGAATTTGGAGAAGGAAGTTGATCAACTCTTAAGGTTCCAAAAATCCTTTCTTTAACTTTTTAACATTTAAGTACTATGATTTGAATAGTTTCCCAGTTAATTTAGTTTTTTTAGTTACATTTTAATATTTTGCTAATTATTAAGGTCGTTCGTGGACTCGTGGATTTCGTGGACACTGATGAGTTTTTGAAACTGACACAATCAAATCTTGCAGTCTTATTGGGCTATGAAAATATCCCAATGGAGGAGAAACACATTTTCAGTAGTGCTTGCCGGTAAAGCATATAATTCTATGACTAAAGCGTTAACTGTATCATTGTTTGACTATTTTTCGTTTAAATTGATTCTAGTAGAAAATTAAAGTAAAAAAATACAAGTTACCATAATAATATTTACCTTTATCATTTGTTTATAAATTCACAAATGTTTAAGCCACGTATAGGTTACTGCCGAATAACATTTCACTAGACTAGTCAGTTCTTGTAAAAGAAGCTTGAAGTCGACTAAAGTTGATTCTACAAATATCCACAAATTATGATTGAAACATTTTCTTTACAAATACACATCGGCAATTGTTACACTTTCACAGCACCTAATTAAGATTTAAGTTGTATTACGTAGCGAAATCACATAGTTAATTGATAGGCACGCTTAATTATATCGATCTTGTAGTTTACTTGTAAACATTCATGAGTTCCGTAGCATTCATATTACATTACGTAGCAAAACTACTTGTCGATGCGAATAATGGAGTGAAGTTAATCTGATTTAAATTTAAACTATGATAGTGAAGTACACGACTATTTGCTCAATTTCTGGTGTACCTACATTTTATTGCATGTCTTACAATCTGCTGCAATTATCTATTAAAAACTTGAGATACACCAACTTGATTACAACTTGCTTCCTTTCAGGCAACAAACGGTGACGCTGTAACAAAAGCAAAAGTCAAAAGTGTTTATGTTTCTGTACCTTACAGTTAGCTCGTACTATAAAAGCAAGGAAACTACAGCTTCTTAATTCAGTTTAAAACAAACAACTTGAGTGTCTACTGTTCAGCTGCAATTTCTTCACCGCTACTTATTCCTATTATTGTGCTAATTATTATTTCTTTTTATTCGAAAATGAAATCATTTGTAAGTACCAACTATTTTGAATCATTGTGGAGCTTTTAACGTAATGCTGTAACTTTATCAAAAACAACAAAACCAGTTTTAGCTGGAAATTCAAAAATAAATATTTAATTTGCAGTTTTTAATGTGTTGCTAGTAAGTATTTATATAAAGTGACATTTTGATTTTTTAGGTGATAGTTTTCTTGGCCAGTGTAGCTGTTAGCTGCTTAGCTGGAACCGAAGCTTCGGCTGAGAAATCTAAAAATGCCAACGACTTAGCAACGGACGCTTCAGGCCACGGAACTTATGCGCAGGCGCATGGCTACGGACATGCGCACAACAATGGCTGGGGCTTGGCACCACAACAGCATTATGGACACGGCCACGGTCACCATGGAAACGGCTGGGGCTGGAACAACTACGTGGCTGACTATGGATTTCAAATCGCCCGTAAGACCATCACTTAAAACTAAATTTTAGCTTTTTTTATAAAGTAACTATAATAGTACTATGGGTTAAAAAATGTCTAATTTATTTTTTAATTTGTTGTTTTAGATGCCCATGGCCATGGCAACGGATGGGGCTGGGGTTCCGGTTGGACCGGTCAGAGTTATGCAAATATTAACCCTGGCTGGACTTCTAACGGACATGGACACGGAGTTCATGGACACGGCTACTAATTTGGATTATTTAAATAAATGAAAATGCCCCTTGTATTCATTGAACTGAAAAATATGTACGATGAGCTAATTACGCTACCGGACTCCAATAGAGTTATATGCAAGATTTGAGTTGTTGGTTTTCATACTTGTTTAATAGGTACTAATGTAATAAAAATAATTTGCTAATTATTTCAAATAAAAAACGCTGATTTTTGTACTTAATTTCTGGATAATTTACGAATTATCAAAAATGTTTACATTTCAAATTTAGTTAATTCATTTTTTGGTGCATCATGCATAAGCTCTACATCACTTTGATTTGTATGTACTTGCCAAGGAATTATGTACTATCGACGTCGTATCTGCACTGGTAGAAATTACAAATATTAGCTTTAAGAAGTGAGCGTCGTTAAACAGTACCATTATTAAACATGTAAAAATAATATTTAGCTTCACGTAATCCCTTGAAAATTCATAAGTTTTCCAAGCTTTTTAAAAACTATGTAAAAATAAAGCTTATTAAATGGATGCACATTAGATCCCCTTCTTTTGGGTGAAGAAGCAAAAAGAGGTAATGGGAGCACTAGTTTAACTACTATTTACATGCTCTTCAAAGCTGGAAAATGTCGTTTTTACCCGTTTTGGAAAAAAAACAATCATAATAAATTACTTGCTTTAGAAACTGCCAACTCTTATACTGACTTGTTTTTAAAAAACTGCAAAATATCATAAGTTTTTTTGAAAAGGTGTAAAACGTTCTGCCAATGTATCGTTCAAAAATACAAATTGTCCTGTTTGCTTGTTTTTGAAAACAAACCAAGCCTTGTACACTCGTTTCAGAACTAACTTAAACTCAACTCGTAATTAAATTAATTACGTATATTTTCCACTTACAAAATGCTTCTTTAGGCAGAACTAAAAACTAAACAGACCGGTAGAACCGCTAAGTTATTGAAGGTTCTAGATAGCAAGTTTTGAATGAACAAGAAAATTTAATGTAGATGTACAATACATTTTAATTTTTTTGATTTAATGACTGTTGTAATGCATGTCATAACAATAATAATAAATACATAAAAATATATAATAATAAAAATGCAAATGACACCAACTATATAGCCCCTGCACTCCGTTATATTAATAAGTAAGTTCACAAATATTTGCAATCCCTAAATAAAAACACACGAATATAGTTCAACGCCACCTAAAATTTAAATTCATTGTTGGTAAGATTTTATCTGCGGTGCAGATAAATTTGTGCAACATTCGTACTAAAAATAATACAAATTATATACTGCTGTGTGTATGTACAAATATTATAAATCTGAAGGCATCGTTCATACATTATTTGCAATAAAAGCTTTACCGTCGAATATTTCCATCTTGATTAATTATATCATAATAATAAATAATTATTCGATAAAATCCCACTATCACGTGAACACAACATATTCAAGCTAATAAAATAAACATCCCTGTAAATACTGGTAAAAAAACTTATATTACACAAAATATGATTCACAATTTCCTTTATACATTATATTAGTAATTACATATTACACTGTTGGTGCCTGTTAAACCTATTTGCAACTGGAAACCGTGGAAAGAATGCTTAACAAAAATGATTAATTCTATGAATTAACTTTTTCAAAACTAGTAAATAACACTTTTTCAAAAA
>JAQFZC010008275.1:0-10335 GCA_034695205.1 Dicyrtoma fusca | reverse complement strand
GTTTTGTCACATAATGATATTTTCCATTATAATGACTTGGGACATATTGCAATTAAGCTGAGACTGGACTTGGGACACATTGCAACTAAGTATACACTGCACTTGGGACAAATTGCATTTACACAGACGATATAACGATAGTATTTTGTATGAGTGAACGAATTAAGTGAGTCGAATCAACTAATGAGAAATTCTGGGAGGGAAAATGAAAGAAGATCCGCGTAGGCCCATCAATCACAATCCAGACGTGTGGCCTTGTTACATGAACTTTCTACTTCCGTTGTAACCCAGACCGACCAGACAGCAGGTTTTATTTTAAAGTTAATTAATTGGCTATCGGGCCTTGAGGTAATGCCACGACAGTAATTATATTGTTTTTTTAGACTGATGATTTCGTGATTGAAGTAAATCGCAAGTGATCGAATTTGTTTTAGCTGACTTCGCCTTCGTAAAGGCTCATCATCTAGACAGCCAGTCTTCCACATATTTCGAACGAATCCAAGTTTATTTTTGGTTATTTTACCGCTGGAGCTGTTTATATTGTGTAACGTTAAAAACACAAGTTTGATGCGATAATGGGTAATATTGGAAAAGCCAAGCGTACGTATTGCTATAACTTGTTTTAACGTTTTTGAGACTGTTATCTTCTAGTTTTGACCCTTTCAGTAGTTCTAAAATCTAGTTTTGAGATTTTTTAAAGTGTTATTCGCTAGTTTTAGCTGCTTTTGAAAGTAAATGCTTAGAGAATGTGTCTTATTATACTTCCTAACAATTTCAAATTACCAGTTTTGATTGTTTTGAAAAAGTAAATTCCTTAAATAATGCATTATAGAGCACAAGTTGCAACAAGCTGATTTACAATGTATGTCCATTTAAAGAAAGTGTGATAGGCAACTATAACCATGGGCTATGCATGTATATAATAATTAGTATAGATATATTGGAATGAATGTAATGTAGATAGGTAGGTACGATGGTGGTGTTTTAGGAAGGATGAAAAATGTAAATAATTAAATAAGTTGGTTGGATTAGTAAAAATGGAATTTTGGTCGAAAGAGGATTGTAATATGTTAATTTTGGAAGCAAGGGAAACTTTAGTTTGTTCTAGTCGAAGGTACTAGAACAAAATAAGGTTGAGTCGAACCTTCTAGAAGCAAAAGGGCTCGCGTTATAAAAACCCGGTGGACCCTTGGAAGGGGAGCACTTGCCGAAGAAACGAAGACGAGGAAGGACGTTTGTAAATTGCTCTGGAGATTTGGAAAGAAAATAAATAAACCCTTTTATTTACTGGAAAAGGACTTGGAGTTTGCCTTATTGCCATATAGACTTGAGGTCAGAGAGAAGTGTACCTGGAACTGTATCTACGGAAGAACAAGAAGCTAAACTATAGGTATGATGTAACATTTGGTTTTTAACTGTCTTGGTTCTTGGTAGGTAATTCCTACGGTTACACAACTTATTGATATAGGCACGTTCATTAAAAGAGTACATCGTTTTGATTTATTTTTTTTAAATGCGAAACGTCCATACACATTTTTAAAATTTGCACAAAATTTATTCACGCTTTTCTAAACAATGTGAACAATAATGCCCATTTAAGTTTTTTACTTTGTTGTAACTGCAAAATGCTTCAATTAATAGTATAAAAGCTTGCAAATTGTTAATTTTGCGTTTTCACTGGGTTTGTTTGTGTTAACCGTAAAATTCACTATAAAATGCTTCTAGCAATGGTCTTAATTAAATGGTCACTAGTCCATTTAGTTTTTGCTGAGATTATAACTATACGTGTAAAACAGCGTAGGTTCCTGACTCTTCATCTGGCTTTCCCAGGTCTGCCATGCTAACCGCTTCATAATCTGCAGGTATTGCAGACGGTTGCTGAAAACGGTAAGAATTAAAATGACGCTTAATTGTATCCTTTATGTTTATTACAGTGCATTGCAATTGTAATGGACAGTTAAAAAAGTAGAAAATATGATGCATATACGCATATTATGTTTCACTCACTTTTCTACATCTCCTTGTAAAAGCGTCCAGAAAACGTGCCCTTAAGTCATCGCAGAGGAAAAAGCATAGAATTGGGTTAACAGTAGAGCTGAGCCGAAATAGCACATTAGAAACAATAAAAAATTTATCGTAGAATTCAGAATGGTCGTACAAGTCCACTATTTCATAATCTAGTAGAACCTGCACACACAAAAAACAATTCGCATAACACACACATTGATAGCTCTCGCAATTAAAATTTATTTCCCATCAGAACCCGTAGAAACACTAAAGTAATCTATAGTTTGAAAAAGTTACCTCCAAAAACAAGAAAGGTAGAAGCAGCAAAAAGTGCAGTGACGTAATCACCAAAACACATGTAGTAAGCTGTCGGCCATTTTCAAATTCAGCATTTGTTAGCGACTCATTCAAGTCAGCATAAGGGATGGTCGACCCAGCATCAGAATAATTACTACTTTTTGAAGAACGGAATCGAAATTTACTAATAATGTGCCCAAAAACCGGGCCAATTCTGCGAATGGTCAGAGCATTGAAAAGTATTACAATCACAAAAGAAACGCTGAACTCAAGCAACTTAAGTGTACTTAAAAACTTGAGGGTCAGAACTCCACGCTCCGGTAGAAATGTACTGCAAACCGACTTCTGTACAATTTAAATAAAAACCCGGATTCAGAAACTTATGTAGGTATATGTATATATATATGAAAACGTGGAAATTTTTTACAAAAATATTTCAACTTACAACCGTGGTATAATCCAAGTCCTTGACAAATGAATATCTGCCAGATACATAAAGTATATAGGCAGGTAAAGGCCAGGATATGAGAAAAATTAGGACGGCTACAAATCGACATAGTCTCCACTTCCGTTCCGTTTTTGGATGACATACAGCAATGTATCTAATTTCCATAAAAATTCAACTTTATTACAGCAAAGTATTACTCAACCTTTTTGAAACGTAATATACTTTGTACTCAGTTTTGAATGTTTTTGAAAATGGTAATTTATAGTTTTGTGACCGTTTTGACAGTGTTATTTACTAGTTTTGACCGTTTTGAAAAAGTGTTATTTACTAGTTTTGACCTTTTTGAAAAAGTGTTATTTCCTAGTTTTGACTGTTTTGAAAAAGTGTTATTTACTAGTTTTGACCGTTTTGAAAAGGTGTTATTTACTAGTTTTGACCGTTTTTGGAAAAGCGTTATTTACTAGTTTTGACCGCTTTGAAAAAGTTAATTTATAGAATTTAACACTTGGAAAGCATTCTTTTCATGGTTCCCCAGTTTCAAATAGGTTAATTTCTAGTATAAAGTACCTATATATATATTTGTATTTCGATTTACCGGGTAACTGCTAAAATGACAATAATGACAGGTGAAACCCCTCGAGTTATTTCAATGGAGAGTACAACTGCTTTGCAGCCAAAATTTCCAAACGACCAATCGTGGACCTCCTCCGAATTTGTATAAAGTAAAAAGGGCACTCCCAAATGAGTAATAAAATCAACCAACGATATAACCGTAAGACACAGAACGGTCAAGTTTATTGATTTGGAAAATCCGAATTGAAAGCGGGAACGGACGGCTGTATAGATTAGCAACGAATTTCCAATTAAACCAATGGCGCAAATTATTCCCAGGATTTGTGTCACTGTCAGCTGACTCCAGTAATCCGAGTCGGGATCGTTCCCGGAAATAAAACTCGTATCATTTAAATATTGGTTGAATGTGCGAAAACTTTGATTTAAATCCAGCCAAAATTGGTCGTCAAAATCCATATTTCAGACGGATATTTTAATAAACTTGTAAATGTTTTTGCTTACTTTGTGGATACACTAGCACTGACTACATAATGTGCAAACGGGCGTATCTAATCTGTCACTTCTCGGTCTTTAAAAGCTTTAACTTCTGTCGACACGAAGTCTTATCGGTTTTTGATAATATCAACCACAATAGAAACTTTCCATTGTACGTTTAAACGGTTGTTAAATAGAATAGGAACTAGATAGAAATGTCAAAACTAAACCTCTGATAAATATAAAGGGCGAGAAATGCGAAATGTACTCTTGACAGTGAGATTTTTCAAATATGTGATTATAATTACGATTACGATTATAATCTTTATCGTGTAATCCAGAGTGGAATTCAGTAGGTAAATCAACTGGTAAAATGTGGTAGGCTTTCAATTAGTTTGTTTACGTTTAATTTGTTATTTTGTTTGAATTAGTAACTGCTAACACTTAGTCACGTAGGATGACCAGACGCCCAGCTAAAGGTGGGACCGTCCCCTTTTGACGATCAATGTCCACGAGATAAATGCGATTTTCAATGAAGAAAACGTCTTTTTATTTTAGCAAAACCAATGAACCGCAATCTTTTTATTGTTCTACAGAACTTCGTCTGCAACTTGCAGCGGAAAAATTAAATTTTTGCGGGCGGCAGCTGGAATCTGTTTTGAAGTATGATCTTTATCCTTGAGATCTACATTAAGAAGTATGCT
Organism: Dicyrtoma fusca; assembly: GCA_034695205.1. Lineage (NCBI taxonomy): Eukaryota > Metazoa > Arthropoda > Collembola > Symphypleona > Dicyrtomidae > Dicyrtoma > Dicyrtoma fusca. The sequence continues at coordinate 5,832 of JAQFZC010008275.1, read as the reverse complement.
AATTGTAAGTATAGTTTGTAATGCTAAACTTCTGATCTTAAATTCAGTTTGCATTAGGCATGAGCTCACGGCAGTCAGCAAAATATATTAGCGTAATTAGTCTAATTATAAGTCTAAATAGGATGGTGACGAATTAAATGTATGATTGCTTTACGTTAATTTCTTTTCTTGTGCTTTTAAACAATTTGCAAGACAACGCTCACTGTTATGACACTGTATTGTGAAGTGGAGACGCGAAAATCGATTAGGTACAACAAAAGCTATTAGTGCCTACTGTTTTCCACGCTTAATCTACTTGCTAATTCCTGTACAACAAAAGCTGAATCCGAGTTTTTGCAGTTGATTTCAAGCTTTTTAAAGTACTTTACTGAACGGTACGAATACAGTGATGAAAACTTTTATATGTAAGTACTTGCTTTTAAAGCCTATTTTTCGTTTCGCATGATCTCGAAGGTTGTGGATATTCTTTAATTGAAGCTTATGTTGCTCATCAATTATTCGAATACGTTGTTTCTAGAACTAATTGAAGTCCCGTAAATCTCTAGGGAGTAAATTACGAAATCTGCTGTCCGCTGGGGGAGTTGTTTGAAGGGGTAATTATTTCTTACATACGATTAATTGATAGGACTAATCCCATAGTTTTCAAAGGTGACAAAACTTAACATTGAGGTAAATATTTGGTGCATTTTCCTTCATTATGAATTTAAATTTCCCAGGAGGGAAGTTATGTGGCAGGAGAGTTATTCTAGCCGGGGTGCTTTGACATTATGAATTTTTTTGCAGGGGCAAATGTTGCTCTACGGTATTTAAAGCTTGAAGAACACGACACTCAAGGTACGTAGGGCTTCTAAGTTTTTAAAACATCTACAAAACATGTGTGTACCCAGTGTTAGTTTCTGGAAGTTACATTGTGGTAATCACCCTGTCATGAAAGAAGGTCATAGGTAGATTGTATGGATAACTAGTTAGTTATATATTGATGAGATCCCTACTATTTTGAGATTGGCGTCGGTGATGGATTGGGAAGGAGAGGAGAAGAAAAGTGAAATTTAATTCAATTCCTATTTTGGTCTGCTAGTAGCTGGACCGTTCTCATTATTGTTCCCTGTTCGAATTGTTCTTGCCATTAATTTATTTGGTTTTACTTATTTGCTCTGCGTTCAATTATTTACTATTAAAATAAATATCTCTTATTTTTGCTATTACAGAACTTTGTTTCGTTTGGGTGCCCATAATTAACATTTGATTCCAGCTGAAGTAGCTAATTGGTATAATTTAGAAAGAAGCTCAGAGATTTAGTAGGGATCTCATCAAGGCGCCGGGTATTTGATCCACGGGCGTCCGTTCAAGGTCCGGACAGACCACCACTCCCTTTGAAGCCTACTTAAAAAGAAAAACCCCAAAGGCCGCCTTGCTAGGTTGATTTTGCGCTTACAGGGGCTTGATTTCTCGATTGAGTATAAGTCCGGGAAATTGCATGAGCATGTGGACTGTCCTAGTCGTAATCCGGTAGACCCCGCTCCTACGTAAGAGACTGATTTCCCTGAGGTTTATTTGTTTGCCCAGTCACCTGAGCTCCCCTCAGACGACATCCGCCATCTGCAACGGCGGGACCCAACTTTCTCTAAAATTATTTCCCAATTAGAGCACTGCGAGGACCGAGGGGCCCATTGGGGGTCTAGGTATCCTAATTTCACCCCTCCGAGATTCCGTACTGTACTTAGTCGTAAAGGATGGCGTGGCGAGCTTGTTAAAGCTGTGTGTACCCAATGGTTGTCGTTTACGGGTTCTACAGACAGTTCATGACTCTCCTTCTGGGGACCACTTCTCATTCTTCCGCACCCTTGAACACCATAAAGTTACGTTATTTTTGACCTAAGATGTCGCGGGATGTTCGCCGATACATTCAGGGTTGCTTGGTGTGTCAGGCGTTTAACCGGCGTAACCGTCTCGCGGTTAGGCGTGCCGGTCTCGGGACCATTGACCCCTTTTGTCTGCTCACCAACCCCTTTTCATACTATTTTGATAGATTTCTTGGGAAAGTTTCAGGCAAGATCTAGCGGTAACCGTTATGCTTTGGTGTTGTGCGATCACTTAACTCGTTACGTGGAGGTTGCTGGGGTCCATAACCAGACTTCGTCAGTAGCTATTCGGGCTATTCTGAATTCCCTCATTTACCGCCATGGAATGTGTTTGATCCTGGTCACGGATTCGGCTTCCGCGTTTTCGTCCGAGAACTAAATGTCATTTTGTTTCAATATGGGAAGTCGCTTAAAGATCCTCCCACCCGACAGCCATATCGCTAATGGTCAGGCCGAGAAATTGATTGATACGGTCAAACGAGTGATAGCCAAGTTTATCGGGGAGGGCTATTTTCATTGGGATTGCTACTTGCAGGCAGCCGTCCATGCGTACAACGTGACGACCCATAGCGTTACTCATCAATCCCCGTTCTACCTCCTACATGGTCGTCAGCCGACCCTGGTGTGTGATAGGGTTCTTCTGATGTACTCTTCCTTGGCAGTTTCTCCCGCTCAGGCTGCTGTTAATGTAGCAAAGAGTTGGCCTATAGCTCGATCCTTTACCAACACGTTTCGAGCCCAGACAAAAGTTCATTACGATGGGTTACACAACACTGTGAGGTTTTCCGTGGACCAGCTGGTATGCATTGCGAGTAGTTCCCGTAAAGTTGGTAAGGTGGATAAACTGGCACCCCGATGGAAAGGCCCTTTTAGGGTCGTTTCTCCAGCGTCTCTTAGGAGCTACTGGGTGGCGGATTCTCGCGAGGGTCGGGAACATAAACCCTTCAGAGGGGTGTCTTCGCAAATAATGAAACCTTACCGGGCTTCATTTTCCCCGGATTGCCCAACTGTCCCGGGAATGATGTGCCTAGCGTTGTGTCCAGCAGGTCCATTATATGCTGTGAGATCCTGTACCCGATTTAAGACAGTTGTTTTCTGGCCTGATCTTTTGGGGCGACCTTTTTCCGCCATCTCCGTGTCTCTATTCTTACTACCTTCCCTTTCCTCTGTACGGTGGACTCTCAAAACACCCAATTATCCAAGTGGTTTGATGTTTTAAATGTTTTCAGGTATGCGTTGGGTATCTTCATTCGCACAACAAAGCTTTGATCAAGACTGACAAGACATGGAGGTTGACCTGGAACTTGACTATTACTCCCCCTCAATAGTTGACCCTGCAGAAGAAGAGCGTCTACTAGCTTCTACCCCCACCCTAGCCCAGAAAATTAGTCTATATTATTACAAATATCCATAATATTCTACATTCGTTGATCAACTTTAGTATAGGGTTCGATCCATTATCTTCCTTGTGTTTACTGACAGATATATTATGCACAATAATGCTCTTGTATAGTAAATTCCGTATGCTAAATTTTACCTAGTACAACAGTTTTATAATGAGTATTACGTCCAGAATTGAATGCTGACTCAGCAATCATAGCAAAACTCGCAAATTACATATACTTCCATGGTATTAAACTCGACCAACGATTATTTAAATTACATACCTAGTTAAAGATTTTGGAAAATATTGATGCTTGTTTTGAGCATTAACTTCTAAATGGACCTTTAAGTACATGAATGCTAACTTGTTCGTCAAGTTAAAATTGTATACTAAAATCTACCTCTCTGGTTCGACCTAACCTTCAACATTGATTTCGTGTCCACGTGTTCAAAATGTCGTTGCTGCTTTTAATGAAAGTTCAACCTTTTCTTATCTTAGCATTTTCTAGTACAAGCACGTACGTTTTTGAACATTTTGGACGTAGTTGGAAATGACATTACAGTCCAAACACCTAGAAACGTTCCTGCAGAGTAAGTGCTTGCTTCGCTTTTTGCATGTTATGTGCCCTGTGCTGCCAAAACAGCAAATTAAAGCTGTTTGCTTGGACAAAGACAAAAACGCTATTTCTGTTTGCTAAAATATATTATTTATTTGAATACCTATATTGCTGGTAGTAACAGTATTATGATTTCTGCATTTCCGGGAATACGTTTTAAAATACGTCCCAGTTTCCTTCAACGTTCCTCGAAATTACCGAGACAAATTTTTCGCGTCCTGACGGTTTTGTTCATACTAAAGCCAAAAAAACAGCAGAATAAGTACATAATATTAACTGACGATATAGTCGGTGCTATAATTAAAGGATTCGAATTCGGTCAAGTCTTTGCAGCCCATCCTTTGGAATGGAACGACAAAAAATGTCGGCCGGCAATAACACCGACCAGCAAAGTAAGATTGTTTTGGTGGAGAATTAGCATATTTGTTGGCTTCGCCTATTACACCTTCCTCGTGTTTCAGTGTATACGAATTCAAAGAGATATTGAATCAGATACCTTTATTGAAGTGTATACGATATATATGCTCTGGCTCTATGGAATCGTTCCATGCACTCAGATTGCAGTGTTGCTTACAGGTAGGCAAATCCCAGCTTTTGTCGCAGCGTACATGAACCTCAACGAATTCAACGAACGTAAGTTTAGACGGTAGACATAATCTTGCTTTTATCTTAACTAACCAACGTGATCGCATCTAACAACGGTTTATATTATATAAATGGTTTTTCCGTAGAAAAATACCTTTTTCGAGGGGCAAAATCACCTTCTTTCATTAAACTTTGCAAATACTTTCTTTTGGGTATTTTCTACGGAATGGGGGTGACTGCGGCAGCAGGTTTGATATACTATGTAACAAATCCAAGATCACCCGATCTCATTTCTTCAGTTTTCCTCGATTGTAATAATTGCAAAACATACGACGTACTGAATTTTTTAATAGGAAGTAGCAATTATGAATCATTGGCTATTACTGCTTCACTAATGTTCCAGACTTATATTTTATACATTTATTTATCCAACTGCTATCTTCTGATCTATTCAGTAATGGCAGCCGCTTTCATGGGTGTTGCGGCACTAAACGAGCTGAGGTATAAGCTTCAAAAATAATTTTATGTTTGTTTGTTGTGCACACCGTACAATTATTTGAAGAACTACTTCAATATTTGTTTCGTTTCCAGCAAGAAACATCACAGGATATCCAGACCAGCTCTGAGGACCTGGACCACTAAATTTCAAATTTATCGCCAGCTCCAGATATTAGTAATCGAGGCAAACAATATTTACGGGTTTTCGGCAACATTTAACAAAGTACTTATTGGATCCATTTTCGTCTTCACGTCATACATGATGATTAAATGTAACGGGATCTTAGTGGTAGCCGCGGCTCTGTTGGCCGTGTTTTCTGTGGTATATCTATTTCTTATTTTCTATGCAGCGGCAACATTGTTTGGTCTTTCAAAGGCACTGCTTGAGGAATGGAATGTTGATAAATCAAGCGTTTCAAAAAAACAACTAAAACTGATGGCCCTTCCATTATCTTCAATTCAGCCGTTAAAACTGTTTATGCTCGGAGGAAGTTATTTTGTGGACTATCAAATGATCATGACAATGTTCCAAGCAATGACGGAGTCTGTAATGGATACACTTATTCTGTATAACTAGGGTAGACTGTGGCGAAAATGAGTGGTTGGAGCTTAGTCTCAAGAAAAACACCAGCTGCCCTTGTGGGAAGACGAGAGAAAAGGGAGAAACATTGATGAGTTGACAGTAGATCAAACGTAGTTAAAATACGCAACTCGAATAGTTACGATTTATGTAATAATAAATAAATAATAATTTTATTCATTGTTACGAGCGATTTGACCATTGGGTCCATACACTCGGTGGGTTTTATCCCACAATTCCAAATTACATATAAATGAGAGTAGTGTTAAAAATAATTGAAATTTTGATTCATGGGTAAAAGTAAGTT
>JAQFZC010008274.1:0-10337 GCA_034695205.1 Dicyrtoma fusca | reverse complement strand
TACAGCCCTTTAGATATCGACTGCCCTCTTAAAAATTTTCATCCTGCAAAAACGAAATCTTTTGACCAGTTCCAGTCCGCTGTTATTCCACAGACATAAAGACTTTAGTCAAATCTTCAGGTAATTAAATAAGCTAGTGGGATAGAACCTGTCTTATAACTAGTATTTGGATTTAAGTCCCAAACTGTTGTTGATTTGAGAACAAAGGAAGAAAGTACTCGAAGAAAGGCTAGAAATGGAAAGTTTTCATGAAATGGCGATTTTTGTCAAAACGTTGAAGTTCCATTGAAAAAGCGCCTTGCTACGGGCACATTCTGTTTCATTGTTCGACTTTTAATGTACATACCTCCAATAGCTCCCCTGGTGAGTTATTGGAGGCGGTGAGTTATTAACATTTTTCAGGTTTTTACTGGGGAGTTATTAGAGGTGTGGAGTTAAAGGAATATTTACGGTACCTTTTTTATTAATATTATTATCAGGGATTTATTTGTTAAATAAAGCAAGCTACGACTTCCACTTATAGAAAAACTTAAGTTAGTTCTGGAAAAACTATTATAAATATTCACAAACTAACTAAACCGAGAGACTGAAATAAGGTAAATTAACATTGTTCCTTTCACACACACCCCCCACCCCGGAATGCCCAACAATTGGGGCACGTTAATCGGTACACCGATTACCGAAAATACCGAAATACCGAACACTTTTTATCGGTATCGGTATATAGGTATTTTAAAATATATTTTCGGTATTAATACCGAATACCGAAAATGATTTTCATTGATTATTTTGAATTTTTATGCCTTTTGTTAAAGCTAATTACAGCGCTCACTCATTTTGAGGCTCGTTTCATTTTCCCAGCGTAGGAATTCTGACATACCCCAAAACCTACCCAAGGGGGGTATTTTAGCAAAATTTCGCAAATTTTGAGGGAGGGGGGTACTATATTTGAAGCTGAATATGTACACAATATAAAAATATAGGGAACTAGGACGGCCTTCTGCGGTCCAGGTTACCTGAATTTTTAGAGTTGGTGGTCTATTTTAGATTTTTCCAGGGGGGGGGGACAGAGACCGTACGCTCGTAGTAGAAAACCGCCACAGTTGGCAAAACCTAGCTCTGAACTACAGCTCTGGAACGGATTGGATTATGAAGCATAGATCGCCCGTCACCTTGCTAGCAGCTGTAATAAAAAAAGGATGAAAATAGTGCACCTGAAGGAAAAAAATAATCCCGGGAGGCAAAAAGTCCGATGGCGGTAAAAAGACCGATGGAGGTAAAAAGACCAGGGGAGGCAAAAAGTTCGATGGAGGCAAAAAGTCCGAGGGAGGCAAAAAGTTCGATGGAGGCAAAAAGACCGAGGGAGGCAAAAAGTTCGATGGAGGCAAAAAGCCCGAGGGAGGCAAAACGTTCGATGGAGGCAAAAAGTCATATGGCGGCAAAACGTTCGATAGAGGCAAAACGTCCAATGAAGGCAAAACGTCTGATGGAGGCAAAAAGTCAAACGGATTGCGGTGTGAACTTTGGACCTCTTCTTTTGCGGATGTATGCTTCTACTGGTCGGTTAGCCTCCTTGCTAAGGGCATTTTGCCTCTTCCACATAGTGGGACTTTTTGCCTCTTTCGAATTATTTCTCTCTTTTGAATTTTTCGGGGTAGAATACGATAACTGTTGTCACTAATAAAAGAAGATAGTTGTGGTCGACTAAAAAATAAAAACTGTGGTTCCCATTATATAAAGCCCACTTTAGTCTCTAACAAAATAAAAGTAAATATGGTCTCCAGTACAGAGTAGAAAGCTAAATAAAAGGCTAACTGCAGTCTTTAATTAAATAGGCTAACTGCGATTCTGAAAAAGATTCTGACTGTGGTAACCAATAAAAGACGGCAACTGTCGTCATTAAATCAAAGGGAATTGTGGTTGCCAATAATTGAGACTATTATGCATTATACTTTATGTTAATCTATGTAAATACAGATTCTCTAAACATGGATTTGTCTAAAGTTATACACCCAGAAGCTAAAGATTAACATTATTGTTAGACAAGAAAGAGGCGTGCAACGAGTAATCTGTACTATTTTTAGTCCTGTCTTGTAAGCTTTGGCAACTCTTTTGTTCACCTTATAAGGATATGCTATCAAGATTCACTTTTCTATTTTTGAGGCAAGGGAACAGAGTTAAAATTTCTTTTTTTAAACCAGTACCAGAAAAAACTTTTACGTCACTCTCTCATCTCTGCACGTAAATACGTGAGACCGTATAACTCTGAATTTAGTTGTTTCAGTGCTACCAGCACGAACGTGCTGTAGTCAAGCTCGTTTTTGATTTTTCAAACCTAGTTCTGTTTACATACAATAATGTAATACGTTAAATATTTTTTCTTTGTAGCAAGCTTGGCTTTGCAGTTTATTCACTTTCAAAACATTAAACTCTTAAACTTATAATACATTATTACAAATTTTTAAACACTGTTTTTCGAGATGGATTCAAGAAATCGCACACAAATTATCTGGTAAGATATATCTTTATTGATTTCAGTTGCATTTTATTTACTTGTGAGTGTAATATTATTTTATATGTTTACAGGGAGCTAGCGTTAGTACTTTTGTTATTCACAAAAATTGAGTGTACGCGGTATAGCCCGTTTGATGTTCCCTTACACCTGAATTCAGAAAACTGTCAAGTTTTAATTAACGAGGTTAACTTATCTGCACCCGAAGATGACGCATTTATTGAGCTCAAGATTGTTTGTGGCAACGCGCTATCAACTTGTCAGATAATTGATATGGCCACCATAATTCCTGTGTTCATTAACCATCATGGTGAAATGGTAGCAGTGTGTCGTCTGCAGGGGAATATAAAAGTAGAATCAGGATTGCCTTCGTACTTCACTATTGGTAGTGCACGAACTAATGAAGCTGATTTTGATATTAAACGATGTCAAATTCATCATTATGTTACAGCAAGTAATAGACCACTGATACCTATCGAAGGAAACGCAGGTCCCATTGCAGTTGGCTTGCTATATAATCAAAATGTCAGCGTTTTTCGAGATTTACATTTACAATCAGTCTATTTAAAGCCTTATAAAGTTCGTCTGAACAAACAACAGGAAAACCTTATTATGTCAAATTTACAAGACTTCCTTGTGTATGTGTCGAGTTCGAACATCATTTTTTGTGACTACTTTCAAACGTTTGATGCAAACCTAGATGTGCTTCAGCGAGACGTACTTCGAGACTGGTATACCCGAAATTATGACCCTAACAAAAATAATACGGAAGATCTAAGCATCAACAGATGTGGTGCAAACATACCGTTTAACCCACATGAATTTAAATTGTCCGCACCAAGCGTCGGCAAACCTAATAATTGTCACAACTCATTTAATACAAACTTTGAAGACCCGATCACAAAAGTTAAAACTCCAAGGCTAGTTAGTTATTCAAATTCAGGACAAGACTGTTATTCATTCAATCCTTTAACAATTGTAATTGATGAGCCTACACACTATCAGCAGTATGTTTTAAATAGCAAACATTACTCAGAAGTAGATTATTTAGGTCCTTCAGATTCATCAAATGTACTTAGTAACAGTAATGAAGTATGCGTTTTACTACCAACGGAGCTCAACACTACCTTTCCATACAACGTTATGCCGACAATAGAAACCACCAACGTACTCGTATCAATAAACTGCACAACCTGCGCAGCTAGTGAAAAAGGGAAATATATATATACCCGCCTACACTCAACCGAATTTGTAGAAGAACGAAATATTTCAAAATCAACGATTGTGAGAAAAAAGCGTCACAGTAAGCATTGCTTTTCACAATTTTCAGAAATAAATACAATGACAAGACGCAATCAGATAGGTGAGTTTGTGGAACTGCGCCGAATATGCGATCCAAAGGGACACGTTCAAGATAAAAACCCAACAATGTTTGAACATATCTTACTAATATTTGAAATTCTTCTTGAACCAACAATTCAACTGACCGCAAATTTAGATGCATTAAACCTGTACCGAAAAATAAATCCATATGATAGCAATAAAATTTACATTGCCACTATTGGAACTACAGTGCATAATAATGAAGGATGGCTGTTTAGTAGCAACTACGTTCAATATACTTCTCAGGATCCAAGTAATATTCTTCCCGATGGAAAAACAACTGCCGTTATGGCTATATTATTATACAGTGGCGCTGCGGTCACACCAGCAAATGTTTTTAAACTACAGAAAGACGACACTGATAAGTATTTGCCACTAAAATTAACTGCAGCTATGAAAACTTTAATTAAAAGATATATTGTTGACATGTTAGTTTACACTAGCTTAAGCGATTTTCAGAATTGTGATATTGTTCTTGTACTTTATCCTGAATATAAAAACAAAAATTATATTCTGAGAGATTACGATGATGATACAAATTTTCCAAGCAACGATTATTCTATTGGACGATGTGGAACGTTTACTGGATCGTTTGCACCGGAAGCATTTAAACTAGCACTTCCTTCTCCAGCAAATATAAACAACTGTAAAACAGCAATGCCGTTTCTGCTTCCAAGGGAAATTAATAGCATTGCACCATTAATAAACTTACAAGTGGAGTTGCAACCTCAAGCACATTCGTCATGCCAATCAAACCCAAATCTGATACGTCCTATTAATCAGGTTAGCGGATATTTATATCACACTAGCTTACAATCAAAGCGTGCACGCTTTGAGAATTCAATACTTGAGTTTACATCTGATAATTCCAACATACCTAAGCAGCTGCATGTCATGGAAGAGCTGGATAAATGGGTTTCGGACTGGAACGCGGATATTGAAAAAAATCCTACCGGAAATGTAGAATTTCCTTGGGAATCGACCAAATTTTTTGACGACTCTTGGGTTAATCACATAACTACTAATATGGCTGATATCGTAGACGTTAATACTGTCACAAATATGAATGTGAAGCCTTGGTTTTCGTTAATACCAAATGACAAGACAACTGCTTGGAAATATAAGTGCAGGTTTTGTTCAAATTTTTTCGCTGATTCAAACCGTTTGGATCGACGAGGCCCTTTACGAAGAACTAAAATTATGGAAGACACCGGCGAGCTGCATACTGGATACGGTGGTATGTCGTCTAATAATCGAGAATTGCTGCGTCATCCAAACACAGAAATACATAAACAAGCGATTGAATATTTGATTGAAAGACACATAAACATGTACGAAGAACAAGCAAATAAGCCTGAAAAAGATAGAAGGCTAGTAGCAAAACTCATAGCAGTCAATAAACCTTTTACGGTTTTAATTGATGCGGCAACGGTTGGACCAAAACATCATTTTTTGTTATTTATGATCCGAACTATAAGCAATGGATCACCAGTAAATTACTTGTACCGATTGATTGAAATCGGAAGCAAGTCAACTGCTTCTGGGACATGGCAAGAAATGCAAAAAGCTGTAGAATCCGACGGAACTCAATTTTCTGCTTTTTTTAAAAGCAATTCCGTAGGATTTGCTAGCGATGGTGCTTCTGTCAACTTAGGTATAAGGAATTCAATAGTAGTTCGCTTTAAAAATTACATTGGAAGAGATGTACCAGTGTTTCATTGTATTAGCCATAAGAATAATTTGGTATTTCGTAATGTTGTAGATAAAAAAGATGTTAATTCAATGTATGTTACTCGTCTCGAAAAAATGCTAAATTCACTACATAGTTTCTATTCTATTAAGAGTTATAAACGAAATGCTAATCTGCGAGAATTCATAGAAAGGCTTAATGAAATCAAAGAGCAAGAAGAGTATAACGAAGATGACACCGAGTCTAAGCCAGCAAAGTACATAAAACTTAAACGGGTATTTGATGTGAGATGGATTGCAACTGAAAAAGCTTCGATTCAATCATTTTTTTTGATGTATGAATTTGTAGTTAGAGATTTGATGAGAATAAAACAAGATAGAAAAGAAAGCGCGGAAAGTAAAAATCGTGTTAACGGACTTCTTGAATTTTTAAGAGAAAGGACTTGCTTGTATACGCTTGCTCTACTGTATGACCTGACTGAAGTTTTTGCTGCGTTTTCACTGGACTCACAAAAACACAGCAAAACAGTAATTGGAGTAGCAGACTCAATTGTCGAACTAAAAAAGTCAGTTGCAGAACTGAAGAAAGAAGGCAATGGCAAATTTATGACTTCGTTTTTAAAAGGAGTTTTTTGTTGTATAAATGCTGTAGGAAGTTGCACTTCGAACTTGTACTTCAATTCAGTTCAGGTAAAATACAAAGGAATTCTACTGTATAAGGTTGTAGATACATTAATACCTAATTTATTAGACTTCCGGGCCCAATTTATCGATTCATTGCTTTTAAGGATTGACGAGGAATTTAAAAACGATATATACTCCTTGTACGATATTTTGGATCCAAAAAACTTGCCTGTAATTCAAAATCCTAGTATAGACGGGATACCGGAAAATGTAAATGAAATCTATTCGTATAAATCGGACGAATTTGTTAAAATTGCTAACTACGTCGGGGTTAAAGAAGCTTCAACGATAATTAAATACAAGTGGAGTCAACTTCTTGAGTCTATAGCGTCCAACGCAATGTACGAGATACTGCGAAATGACGATCCAGCTACCTTTTGGAAGAATATGCTTATATCCAAGACCATTAAGTGGACTCCTGAAACTAAACGTGTAATTGAGGGTGTGCTTTCATTATCAGTTTTAACAGCAATAGTGGAGAGCACATTCTCAATTGGAGAAAGTATTGCTGGAACTAAACGAAGGGGAAATTTGAGTCCAAACTCTATTGAATCAATGTTAAGGGTGCGGGTAAACGGTAATGCACATTGGTCCTTGTGGGATCCTACCTATTACGTACAAACGTGGCTTACTAAACATGTCCGCGTAGATGACCGTTCGCACGTAAATTTTAGGGGAAGATACACTAGTGAGGAAGGTGAAAAAAAACATGAAAGTAGTATGTTACACTTGTACGTATTTATCACTAACGTCAACGAACGAATATATTTTTAATGCTATAATTTAATACATGTTAAAGTTTGAAAACACTAAAGAATAGTATTATTTGTTTCTGTAGAATTACTATTAGATGTTAAAACTATAATTGACATGTCATCTAGTAAAGTAAAGAATAAACTCAGCAAATTTAATTGACATCAATATTTATTAGATTATTGTAGATCGGCCATTTCATATTCTCATTTATGCTGTACAGATCAACCTAATAGCAAATCTTTAAAAAATGAAACAGTTTGTTTTGGGGAACTTGTCGGGGGTCATTTGGTTTGGCTACACCGACCGGGACCTCCCAGCGTATTTCAGGCACGTGAAAACAAAAGTATGAATTATACTTTTTTAACCATTTACCAACAGACATTTTTTGAAAAGGCAGGGATACAAGAGTGGCCCTACGTTTTCGTTGGGCAGCTCGACGCCTTGGATTTAAATGTTTTTTATTTCTTGTTTGAAAAATTCCTTTACCACATTTTGTTTTTGAAGGAACTGTAATTGCACAGTATTCAAGACTTTTGTTTTTGGCCGAGGAGGGATTAACATTAACTACAGAATTATCCTCAAAATATGACTCAGTGAGGGGTTTATTCTGTACTCGCCTTACAGGTCCCGTGAAAGAACTTTTGGACGCCGAACATAAATTTTTTGGTGAGTTAAAGCTAGTAGTGGATCCGTCGATTTCAAAATCTTCTGTAGTAATTGACGGTTCAGTCAATTGATTACATTCAATTGCTTCATTATCAATGAAATCCCCAGCGCTTACAAATGATGAACAGGTGCTCCAATTCTCATAATCACCGCAGTCCATTCTAAAAATTAAATTCAGTTTTAATTAAAACAATACAAACAATAATTTTTGTTTCGCCTTTTTTAACAGTATTTTTGACATAAAGTTGACAACGATTTGACAATTAAGAGGACAAAAATAAAATTCATAGTCCAACTAGTCAAGCTCAGTCATACTAGTCAACCGACAAGTATAGTAACGTACAATTTTATTAGTTATGAATTAGCCAAAAACAGTAACTTTTGAAGTTTCTTACTTAAAACGGAATGATGAAATTCGTGTCAGCAAACAGTATTTATCTTTGACAGCGTATGTACAAGCTTCACAAAAACGATCCGGGCAAAGGCTTCACATTAAGCAAAAGTGCTAAAGGCAAACGATTGAGCTGCATAAAACTGTAATACGTAAAAGTATAAATCACTGTAATCGTTTTATGAAATTAGTTAAACATTAGAAATAATTGAAGTATTTATTTAACAAAGTTTGTCTTACTTTAATAACTCACTCAGTGGTAAAGAAAGCTAAACGGACTTTGAAGAACTGAATTCAGATGGGCACTAAATAACGACTAAATAGTAGCACGGCAAATCCAGCGAATAAATAGTACTTGCAAAATATAATAATCAAACTAGATACTCAGTATTTTGAGATTTTAGCGTTTCTGTCACAAGGATAATGTATTTAGTTCAAGGTGTACACTAAGTGAATAAGTTTAAAACAAAAGATTTTAGTTTAGTAATATTCTCAAAATACATACGAATTAAAAAAAATGGTGAGCTGACTCTTTAACTTTCACTTCGTTGAACCAATTTGATATTACTTCCAACTTTCAAAATACTACATGTTCAAGACAGTGCTACAGTAACAAAAGTAAATTGAAATTATTACTTTCAAACTGTGCGGGGATTACAGATAACAGTTGGAAATTGTAAAGAGTAACAAAAGATGAAAATAGTTCCAAGAGCCTTGTATTTAATGTGTACAGATTTGATTTATTTTGGCAATGGAACCAACAAACTAAAAGCACGAACGGAGAAATGTAATTCTCATCGCAAATCTATTTTTTGTTTGGGATCTTTCACAAATGGCGTCACCTAAAAGCTTAAACTTATTTTTTCAATCTTCCTTTTGGATTGCGTTGAGTAGTTGCCACCACCCACCCTACATATCCTGGTGCCATTGGGAATGGTCCCGACCAGTTTCATGAAACATGCGGTGTACTTGAATTCATACAATCGTCCTGATTTGAAGCAAATACTCAAAAGTATAAGGCATAATAACCAAACTATTAGGTTATATACATAAACTGTAGTATCGTCAGCATCCAAAAGGAGAGTTTATAGAGATAGAATACAAAGTTGTGTGGAGTACCCAAAAAAGGAAGTGGAAAAGTTGGAGCCAATGAGCTCTGTGCAAAGATACTTTTAAAATTTCTGTGGCAGTAGTACAGTAGGGTAATATTAACTTGGAGAGGGGTAGAAGTTGGCTGGGTGCATCAGAGCTTACAGTATGTATGTCAGTATGTTTTTTCTGAAGATGGAAAGTTCTGCTCGGTACTGAACCAATTAGGCGTGCTGGCTTGAAGGTAAACAAATGTTGTCTATTGTCAGCCTTTTACGACAACAACCAGAGTCCGTAGGGTTATTTTTACATGCATGCAATTGTTTACATTGGTGATTAAGGGATTACTAACCAAAGTCCTTTATTTTTACTCGAAAGACACTACTAAAGTAAAGGCTGCAGAAATGGTAGGTTCGGTACAATATGTACATATTTATCCGTATAATGGAACAACAGTAGTACACTGATATACACATTGGTGTTGAAAATAAAACTAAAAGGATTTACAAGAAGATAAAGGTGGAAGATAGGTGAAGTGAGGTTTTCGCCAGTGAATTTTAAAGAAGCATTCAACAAAACCTAATTTTTATTAGGGAACAACAAGAGTAAAGTGATTAACACACCTATCACTCTTTGAGGGTACCTGCGCTTGTTGGGGTTGGCAGGCGTTCTTTACTACATACGGCAAACTGGAGTACTGTAATTCTGAATTGAAGCTTGCACCCTTTTTGACGTCACTGTATGTATGTAAAATAGAGTACGTACCTAAGAGTAATAAACATTTAATCGGAAATTAGAAGGTAAAATAGGCACAGCATGCTCAATGGCTCCATCCACTGTTGCTATATTTAGCAGCTCTTGAAAATTTGAAATTTTGCATTGCAAATATAAAAACAATCGTGGATTCGGAACGTAGCCACCTCCGAATTCCTTATACAAATAAATTACTCCTATTTGGCAGATACATCTTTGCATTTATTTATTTAGGTCCTGAAATGTTACCGTTTTATTTCTTTTTTAATTAAATTAATCATTTAGGGAGACATTTAACCATTAATAATTATTATTATCTCTTATTTCTTACTTTTTTTAAATAATTATTTGTTTATTTTGCAATTATTATCAATCATTATTTTTTAATTATCATTTTTAACTATTATTATTTTT
>JAQFZC010008273.1:0-10337 GCA_034695205.1 Dicyrtoma fusca | reverse complement strand
GAATGGACGCGGCAAGCGAAACTGGCTGTCTGCTTGCATGCAGAAGCATGCAGAGACGGATCCGTTACTTTTCCAGCTAACGCAGATCGTCCTGTCTGCATGCGCATGACTGTTGCTGAGCAGATGGGAGTGCAGAAATGACTGCTAAGGCAACGCGCTTTGCCGACGCAGTCACAAAAGCTGCAGTTTCCCCTCCTTTATGCCAGCGCAGATCCGGCGCGTGCAAAGATGCTGCAGGCAGACGCTTGCACCGTGCATAGGGATAGCATCTGTATGGCGCGGAGTTTCCGACAATGCACTTTCCCGACAAGTTCGGCTCTTTCCCGACGCGGGCCCGACTACCGGTGGCTACTAGGGCATTTTCGCATATGATGACCCACTCGGGGGAAAAACCATTTCGATGCACCCTTTGCAACCAAACGTTTAGTCGCCGACAACATTTGAATAACCACATATTCTCACACACTCGAGAGAAGCCACACAAGTGTCAGTTTTGTACGAGAAGATTCGCACTAGCCACCAATCAGAAGGTTCATGAGAAGATTTGCAAATTGAATCCAAAGCAAGGCGACGCAAAGTGGGTTGAAGAGCAAAAGAAGTTCAAGTGTCAATTGTGCGAATACAGAACCAGAACAAAACGGAGCTTAGAAACTCATTTAAGGTCGCACACCGGGGAAAAGCCCTTCAACTGTCCTCTCTGCATCCACAGATGCAAAACTAATTCCAGCCTTCATAGCCATTTGAGACAAACACATACCAAAGGAACTGCTTACAAGTGTCCGGAATGTGAATTTGCAACGCTCTCACCTTCCGAGCTTTTAAATCATGCCAAAGAGTTCCACTTAAAACAGTGACCTAATTAACGGTATGTATTGTTTAAACCCGACCACAACGCAAGAGTTTATTCATGCACAGCAGATGAGTACATTTCACGTGTTAGATATACGAATAAATATTATCTGTACTAATTAAGGCATGAAATCGGGTCGGGTCAACCCGACCCGACAACGGGTTGACCCGAGTCGGGTCGGGTACGGGTTTCGATTTTTACCCGTCACGCTATTCGGGTCGGGTTCGGGTTTGAAAATTTTGACCCGATTAGGAACGGGTCGGGTCGGGTTTCGGGTCGGGTTTCACCCGACCCGTTTCACTGACCTTCACCCGACACATGCTTACACTGTTGCTGCATGTATGTATGTGTTTAAGTGCTTGGTGGAAAATTGAAAATTATTATTGTAGCTTCATGAGGGAAATGAAGAATGAGATGGAAAGGACTTCGTCATTGTCATCTATGTGTTCATTATTATTATTATGACTTTTTATATATTTTTTCTTTGTTAGAATTTAGTGAGGATATGGAAGTGAACGAGAAACAAGCTCAGAAAATATTTCTTTGTTTTAAATAATTTTATTGTTTAGTTTTGACTAATTTGACCCGACATGTCACACTGTTCATTGTAGTAAGTTAAGAAAGAGAGTGAATAAAGTATAGTTAATAATTAATCGCTAAAATCCGTATTCATTGGTGAGAATTGCATAAAATAGACAATAAAAGTTAATAGTTTAGGCAGGCTGCAGGATACCACAGATCTTTGGATACTTTGTTAGCATAATATGTGGTCCTTCACCCCGTTACGGTGGCAACTAATAACTTTAAGGCATTAAATCGGGTCGGGTCAACCCGACCCGACAACGGGTTGACCCGAGTCGGGTCGGGTACGGGTTTCGATTTTTACCCGTCACGCTATTCGGGTCGGGTTCGGGTTTGAAAATTTTAACCCGATTAGGAACGGGTCGGGTCGGGTTTCGGGTCGGGTCGCCTCAACCCGACCCGTTTCACGCCTTAGTACTAATATTTAGGTGAGACATTTGTATGTGAAAATAGCATTCAGAAATAAAAATCATTACTCTGCTGGGCTGATTACGAGTTTAAAGTGAGTCTAATTGTTTAAAGCAATTGATTGCTGTGTATTTCCATGCGTTTTTTAAAACTACTTTTACCTTGTCTAAAATGTATTTGATTGTTAAATAAAACTACTGCATAATTAATTACCAGTACGGTATTGCTTACTCCTAAAAAAATCCTACAAAACCTTACTTAGCGTAAACGAGAGTAGTGAGTAGTTCAAATTCAACGACAGTCATCTTTGCCAACTTGGCCTTTTTTTAAAACGTCAAATTTTATCATTCACATAGTTTTAAAGCAGCACCAACATTTTTTTTGTTTGTTAAAAGTCACATGAATTCATTTATAGACGAGTGCTGGTACCATCAATATATACTGTATAAGTACACTTATATAAATACCTAGACCAAATCCACGAGCGTCTAGTTAAATAGGGAGATCCCAATAAAATATATGCTTCTGGAACAAAACAAATTCAGATAATACTAGCAATAGGCTAGCGTTAACACCCATTTAAATCCTTTTGCCTCGAAAAAAAAGAAGAAAACAGAGCAAGTCGAATATCACCACAAGCAGAAGCAGACGAAGCAAAACCAAGAGAATCCAGATGAATCAGGGCCATAAAAACGAAATAACTTTAATCTTTATTACATACAACGTATTATGAAAATTGGAAATCCTAACTAACTGTTAAATTCGTGAAACCGAAAACATTTTGCAACTTACAACAATAATCACTATTCCGAGCAAAATGCTTCAATTTGAAACACTGACCATTGCAGTCATTTCTTGCAATACTAAGATTATAAGATTTACACTGCCTTTAATTAGTGCTTACAATGTTTTGTTTTTTCGTTTAAAATGAAGCATGGGGGAGGCTGGTTATTTCTATACTTATGTAATTGATCATTAATTTTAATAAACGTTTTATTTAATATTAAGTTCTTTATACATCACCACCCGTCATTCTCATTTATGTAAAGCGCCTCCTTTCCGTTCAGTCGGATGGGCCATTGTTACTAGGGGTGGGGGACACAGCGTTGAAACAAAGAGCTTCTTGAAGAAAGGCATTATTGTTGGGCAAAAGGTTATCTGCCAGATAATAACGGGCCATTAGAGTCCGCAACAGTTTAGTGCTCGGCATTTATTTTTAATTTAATTTCAGTGTTTTCAATTAAGTAAAGCAAAGCCATTACGACCATAATGAATGTGTCGTCGGTACAGCCTACATGGAAAAAGCCTCTGGGAAAAGATATAAATACTTGGTTTTTAATAAATTGGTGAAGGGAAACTTTTAATCCTTCTTGCAGTCGCCGAAAAGGTCATTTTTCTATTTGGCCTTCCCCAACAATTTCACAAAAAGAACTATAATTTGTCCCTCATTTTATACAAAGTTGTTCAGTTTGCTAAACTGCCTCAGCGGTTCAACAGCTTTTCCTAAGTACTTTCCTGTTCAACAATCGAAGCCACAACAAAAGAGTCATTGTATTCCAAGTACACGCAGTTGACGTCTAGCTAGACACAAACACTGTGCAGCGTTTTCCCTTGACAATATTTGCTTTTGAAATATAAAATGACGGGAGTTAGCGAAGAAGACAAGGCGCTTCTGTTGCGGTTCAACATCACACAAACTACTCAAATACAGCTGACAAGGTTACAGGTGTACACGTACTCAGACAAAGGAGCCAAGCCTCACAAGTGCAAACTTTGCAAGTATTCTTCAAAATCTAAATCCAGTGTAGAAGTGCACTTGAGAACACACACTGGAGTCAAGCCATTTGCATGCAATCTCTGCAACTACAAAAGTTCTCAAAGGAGTAATGTAAACAACCATATTATTACTCATACGGGCGAAAAATACTTCAATTGTGCCTTTTGCGCAAAATCGTTTACCAGAAATGGTGACAAAATTCGTCATGAAACAATTTGCAAAGTGAATGATCCAAGTTGGGTTGAAATGCAGAAGATGTGCAAGTGTCAACTCTGTGCTTTTTCGACAGCACGAATATCAAGTTTAAAACGTCATATGATGATCCACACGGGGGAGAAGCCATTTCAATGCACTCTTTGCAGCCAGAAGTTTGGTTCACGAACGTACTTGCAAAGACACATATTCACACACACCCATGAGAAGCCAAACAAGTGTCAGTTCTGCACGAGAGGATTTGCACAAGTCACACCTTGGAAGAGCCACGAAAAAATCTGCAAATTGAATCCAAAGCAAGGCGACTCAAAGTGGGTTGAGGAGCAGAAAAAGTTCAAATGTCACTTTTGCAGATACAGATCAACAACGAAAGGGAATTTAGAAATGCATTTAAGGTCGCACACTGGAGAAAAGCCGTTCAACTGTCCTCTCTGCTTGTACAAGTGCAGCCAACGTTCAAGCATTAACAGTCATTTAAGACGAATTCATCTTTCGAAAAATGGGTACAAATGTCGAGAATGTGATTTTGCAACGCTCTCAACTTCTAAGCTTTTAAAGCATGCCACAGAATCCCACTTAAAACTATGAACGAATAAGTGGCATTTTTTAATCCAAATAACGGAAGAAGGAATTCAAGCGACACAGACGAATATGGTTTATGTGGTAGAACTCGGATTAAATATAATTCATACTAATATTTAAGTAAGTCATTCCAATGTAAGGACAACATTCCGAAATAAAAATTAGTTTTCTGCTGAGCTTTTATAAGTAAAAGTGAGTCAAATAGTTCTAAAATATTTATTGCTTTACATTTGTATCAGTTCTTTGAAACTACTTTGAACTTAGCTAATAAATATTGTTAAACGAAACGATTATTTGCATAATTAAGTACCAGTAAAATGTTACATCTTCTTTGACACGTACAGAAAGAATGTAAAATTTAATTTCCAAGTGCCTATTTTGTTTCTTCTCGTGCACCTTTTAAGAAGGGCAAATTACAGCCTAGCTCATTTTTATTAATAATTGCTCAAGCAAGTAAGATTTAACTTAAAACAGCAGTGACTATTATCATGAATTTATTGAAATGCCAAAATTACACACTTTGCAGCTTTTAATTAGTGCCATAAAAAAGTTTTTAAATTTTCGTGTAAAATCAAGTAAGGATGCATGTTTTTAAAACTAATCGAGACATAACTTTAATTTTTAATAAAAGTTGTATTAAACAAAAAGTGCCTTTAACATGATTACTGCTAACTCTCATTTATGCAAAGCCCTTACAAGTTAAAAGTATGACAAATAGCTAGTTGATTGGGTTGAAGTGCAGAGCTCCTTGAAGAAAGGCATCATTGCTGGGTAAAGAATGGTCTGTCAGCTTGCAATAAGAATATGCTTCTGTTTGAAACACTACAGTGCGCAGTGCAGTGTAGACCTCGACATTTATTTTGAATTTAATTTTAAGATTCAACTAATTAAGTGAGGTAAATCTAAGGAGATCATTATGATTGAGCTGCCGGCCCGTGTGCCTCACGTCAGACAGAAATATATACTTGGCTTTTAGTAACCTGCAGACAGGAATATTTTTATCGTTGAACCTCTTAGCCGTTGCTGAAGCTCATTTTTCCATGAAACCTACAAGGCACGATTATACATAAAAGCACCCTCGCGTTATAAAAAGATCTTCAGTTCACTGGATAACTCCAGCGGTTGAGCACGTTCTCCTAAATACTTTTCCGTTTATTAATTTGTGTATAAGCCATATCAGAATAGTCTACGCTTTCAAATTAAACCTGCAGTTGACGTTTGGATGACAACACAAACTGTACATCCAGAGATAACGTTTAAATTTTATATGAACTATAAAATGGCTGGCGTTAGCGAAGAAGAAAAGACTATCCTGCTGCGTTTCACTATTACACAAACTCTTCAAATACAGTTGACAAGGCTGAAGGTGTGCACATACTCAAAAAAAGAAGATGGATTTCGCAAGTGCCACCTCTCCAAGTATTCTGCAAAGATTCAAGCCGACGCAACAAGGCGTCCGGGACCCCGTACGGGAGAAAAGCCATTTGCTTGCTCGCTCTGCAATTACACAGGTTCCCAAAAGATCCTTTTACACAACCATATTGACCCATACTGGTGAGAAAAATTACAGGTGTTCCTTTTGTGTAAAACCATTTTCAATAAATGCTAGCAAAATTCGCCACGAGAAAATGTGCAAGCTTAATCCAAGACGGTTATGATTCAAGTTGGGTTGACATGCAGAAAACTTTCAAGTGTCAAGTTGGTCATTTTTCAGCAGCAGATAAATCCCAACTAAAGAGCCATGTGATGACCCACACGGGGGGAAAAACCATTTCCATGCAACCTTTGCAACAAAACGTTTAGCTCAGGAACAAAGTTACGAAACCACATATTTAGGTACACACACTCGTGAGAAGCCGTACACTTGCCAGTTTTGCAAGAAGGGATTTGCATATGTCACAGCGCAGAAGAGGCACAAGAAAATTTGCAAATTGAATCCTCAGCAAGGCGACGCAAAGTGGGTTGAAGAGCAGAAGAAGTTCAAGTGTCACTTTTGCACTTACACAACAATAATAAAAGGGAATCTAGATAAGCATTTAAGGTCGCACACCGGGGAAAAGCCCTACAAATGTCCCCTCTGCCTGTACAAATCCACCGCCAATTCAAACCTTTACCGCCATTTGAGACAGAAGCATATGAAGTAAAAGGGTTACAAGTGTCCTGAATGTGAGTTTGCCACGCTGTCAACTTCTAAACTTTTAAATCACGTAAACGAGTTCCACGTATTACTATGAAGTGTGAACGAATAATTAAGTAGCACTCTTGCATGCAGATATCGAAACAGTGTAATCAGGCAAAACGTATGTATTAACATAGCTATTTTGCACGATAGACCTCGGAATAAATAATTCATACTATTATGTAGGTAATGCCATTAAAGCGAAGTATAATATTCATAGATTAAAATTATTACTCTGCTGGGCTGTAGCGAGTTTAAAGTGCGTCCGATAGTTTTAAGAAATTCATTGCTGTGTATTTGTATCGGTCCCCTGATACTGCTTTGAACTTTAATAAATATGGATAATAAATCTGAAACATAATTAATCACAATCACCTGGAGAATGTTGCTTACTCCAAAAATATTGTATACATATAATTTTATTCACGTATCTAGAGAGAAAACCTATGGGCGTCTTGCTGATTAGATATTCTTATAAATTAAGCTTTCGAAAGAAAACAGTTGAGATGGTACTAGCAATAGGATAGCGTTAATACACATTTAGATCCTTTTGCCTCGTAGAAATCGTGCTTTTCAACCAGTGAAAACTGTTCTCATTTTCAAAAAAGTGCAAAACTTATCTTTCACTCAAGTTTAAAAACGTTCTATATCTCCTTTTAGAGCCAGAAAAATTAAAGTATTTTTAATTATTTATTACAACGGATTTGGAAAATTTGAAATTCCAACTAATTGTTAAGCTCGTGGAGTGGAAACAAAAGCATTTTGCAGCTTACAACAATTATTATTCCGAGGCAAAAGCTTCAATTCGTAACACTAGCCATAGTAGTGAATTTCCTGAAATACTGAGATTATAAGATTTGCACGGCCTTTAATTAGTGCTTACAATGTTTTGTTTTTTCGCTTAAAATGAAGCATAGGGGAGCCTGACTATTTTTATACCTAATTGATCAATAATTTTAATAAGCGTTTTATTTAATATTAAGTGCTTTAAACATCATCACCCTTCATTCTCATTTATGTAGAGCACCTCGTTTTCGTTCAGACGGATGGGCAACTGTTCAGTTATAAACGGCCATTTCTGTATGATTTGATAGCAATGCAGAATTGTGAATAAATGATGATTAGCAATCGGCAGAATTAGAAAAATAGAACGAATTACTATTTATTAATTGCCGAATTAGTGAATTGAAAGTTGTTAGGTTTGGTTGAATGTGTTTGGATGGAGAGTTCGGAATGGATGTGTTCGGGTCGGAAAGCTAGGAAGATCTGATGAGTTTAGGATTCGTTTGGTTTAGATTCAGTAGGAAAAGTGCTAGTCGAGCAGCTTTAGGAATGTGGAATTTTAGGATTGGATTTGACCAGCATGGTCGATAGGAATTAATCCAACGAGGAAGTAGCAAGGTAAATCGTACATTTAACAATCAGTGAATTTCTATAGATAAGAATCGAAGGTACAGCCATCAGCTAACATTTAACATTTGATTAGTGATGGCTAGAAATTATACAAATTAAAGAATTCATGTAATCTTAATTAGTAAATGGTCGAGTTGTAAAGCAGCGAGTAATGTAATGTGATGCGTGTACATAAATATAAGTGTAAGCTTTTGAGGAATGCAAAGTGAACATAAACATGAAATGTGAAACGTGTAAATATTAGTGGAAAAGCATGAGATATTTACGAGTGATGCCATCATTAATTAAGAACATTGAGAGCATGGCATAAATGACAAATATTTGAATTATATTCTAAATTATCTGTAAATATATAAATTGTGGAAGGATACTGCAAAGTAGACTGAACATGACTAGCCATAGTAGTGAATTTCCTGAAATACTAAGATTATAAGATTTACACGGCCTTTAATTAGTGCTTACAATGTTTTGTTTTTTCGCTTAAAATGAAGCATAGGGGATCCTGACTATTTTTGTACCTAATTGATCAATAATTTTAATAAGCGTTTTATTTAATATTAAGTGCTTTAAACATCATCACCCTTCATTCTCATTTATGTAGAGCACCTCGTTTTCGTTCAGACGGATGGGCAACAGTTACTAAAGGTGGGGGCATAGCGTTGAAACAAAGAGCTTCTTGAAGAATGGCATCATTGTTGGGAAAAAGGGCCTCTGCCAGATAATAACTGGCGTCCATTAGAACCCACAACAGTTTAGTGCTCTGCATTTATTTTAAACTTAATTTCAATGTTTCCAATGCAATGAAGTAAAGCAAAGCCATTATGACTGTGTCGTCGGTCCGGCCAACATGGAAAAAGCCTCAAGGAACAAATATAAATACTGCATGGGCTTTTAATAACTTGGTGAAAGGTAAATGTTAATCCTTCTTGCAGTCGCTGCAAAATTCATTTTTTTATTCGGCCTCTAACAACAATTTCACGAAAGAATTATAATATCTCCCTCATTTTATACAAAGTTGTTCAGTTTGCTAAACTCTGCCTAAGCGGTTCTCCTAAGTACTTTCCGGTTCAACAATCTGTGCATAGGCTACAACAAAAGAGTCAAGGTTTTTTAAGTACACGCTCTTGACGTCTGGCCAGTCATAAAAACTATGCAGCTGTTCCGTTGACCACTTCTACTTCTGAAGTATGAAATGAGAGAAGTTAGCGAAGAAGACAAGGCGCTCCTGCCCGGCAGGATAGGAAAAGTCTCAGGGCATAACTTTAAATACTTGGGTTTTAATAATTTGGTGACACGGAAATATTAATCCTCTTAGCAGTTGCCAAACCTCAGTTTCATATTTTTCCTTGAAACCCACAAGCCATGAATAGAAATAAAGGCCCCTTTACATTATACAAAGACCCATTGGTTCAATGAACTCATAATCAAAGCTTCAACAGCGTCCCTAAAATACTTCTTCGCTTAGAGTAAGTTCATTTGAGTAGAAGAAGCTTTCCAATTTAATCTACAGTTGACAGTTGGCGTTTGACCAGCAATACAAACAATGGAGCCTTTCCCAGAGACAACTGTGATCTTTCAAGTAGCCAGAAAATGACGGAAGCAAGTCGAGGAAGCAAGGCGCTGCTGGAGCGGTTCAGCATCACGCAAACAATTCACATCCACTTGACACGGCTTAAACTGTGCACACACTCAAACAAAGGAATCAGATCTCACAAGTGTCACCTCTGCAAAGATTCTGCAAAGATTCAAGCCAACGCAGCAAGGCGTCCGGCATCCCAAACGGGAGAGAAACGGTTTCCGTGCACGCTCTGCAACTACAATAGTTCCCAAAGGAATCAATTGAACAGCCATATTTTGACACATACTGGCGAGAAACATTACAAGTGTGCCTTCTGTGTAAAACCATTTTCAAAAAATACTAACAAAATTCGCCACGAGAAAACGTGCAAGCTTAATCCGAGACAGAGTGAACCAAGTTGGGTTGACAGGCAGAAGCCGATTAAGTGTACAGTGTGTCCATATTCAGCAGCAAACAAATCCAGGTTAACACGCCATATGATGACCCACACGGGGGAACAACCGTTTGCATGCACCTTCTGCAACGAAGAGTTTAGCTTACGAGCGAACTTGCGAATTCACATATTCACACACACTCGTGAGAAGCCATACAGTTGCCAGTTTTGCAAGAGAGGATTCGCGCAAGTCACAAATCAGAAAGTCCATGAGAAAATTTGTAAATGGAATCCTCAGCGAGGTGACGCAAAGTGGGTTGAAGAGCAGAAGAAGTTCAAGTGTCACTTGTGTAAATATCGAGCACTAACGAAGCAGCGTTT
>JAQFZC010008272.1:0-10338 GCA_034695205.1 Dicyrtoma fusca | reverse complement strand
CATGATGATCTGCTGCGCGTCAATCTTCTGCGTCTTGCGCGTGTCCGACTCGGAATTCAAATCCTGCTCGTTCACCAAAATTTGAATGTCCCGCGCACTTTGGCTGGAAAATTTATAAAAATATTAAACAGCATGCCTACTTAGTTTTGTATGAATTGAATACTTTACTTTGCTCATTTTCTAAAATGTACTTCTTTTTGCCCTTTTCGAAAGTGTGAATTGTATAGCTTTGATCGTTTTGTAAGCGGTACTTTCTAGCTTGACACCTTATGAAAATGTTAATTTCCAGCTTTGACTGTTTTGAACTATGTTGCTTTTCAGTTTTGACTATTTTAAAAAATACAAATATGTTATTTTATACCTTCTGAAAACGTAAATTACTACCTTTTACTCGTTTGAAAAATGCTAATTTGTAGTTTTGATTCTTTTGAAAAATGCTAGGTGATAAAAAATGTAATCTAGTTTTAAATGTTTTGAAAAATATCATTTTTCTAGTTTTGACTGGTTTAAAAATGCTTTATATTCTTGTTTTGGCCCTTTTGAAAAATGGTAGTTTCTTAGTTTTGACCATTTGGAAAATTCTAATTCAAATTTTGAATGTTTTTAAAAATGCTATTTTCTAATTTTGTCTGTTTTTAAAAATACTATTTTCTAGCTTTGACTGTTACAAAAATGCTAGTTTCGTATTTTGACTCGGTTTAAAAACTGTATTTTCTAGTTTTGAATGTTTTGAAAAATGTTGATTTCTAGTTCTGATCGTTCTGAAAAACGTTATTTGTGGAATAATCCCTTTTCTAAAGATGCCTTGACATAGTTTCCCAGTTCCAAATAGGTTAAATACTAATTCAAGCAATAACTCATAACAAAAGATAATTTGACGGGTCAATCGGTCGTCGCGCCGATATACAGAAAACTATGGCGGTCAATTCAAATATCTACGGTCGCCAGTGTAAACTTTAATTTAAATTTTGAATGTTTTTAGTCCATTGATTGATGAACACACTTACCCATCTACACAATGACTGGCAGTGAGAACAAAGCGATTATTAATGAGTGTCCCACCACAGAAGGGCTTCCCGCTCCCCGGATTCCCAAACTGTGAGCTGTACCGCCTCACGAGGGCCACCGTCCACGGAAAATCCCGGATGAAGGCCGCCTGTCCGCCCACAATCTTACAGTCATTGTGATCCACGTTCTCAATATCCTCACAATTCTTGTGGTACTGCAATGGAGTTCCACAGGCTAGGAAAAAACGCGAAAAAATACCTTTTTTAAAAAATCTTGTTAATTTTTTAATTCCCAAAAAAATTTAAAAAAAAACAAACCTTTTCGAAACGTAATATACTTAGTATAGAATGTTTTTGAAAACGTTGTATTTACTAGTTTTGAACTGTTAAAAAAAGTGTCATTTGCTGGTTTTGACGGTTTTGAAAAGTGTCATTTACTAGTTTTGAATTTTTTTGAAAAAGTGTTATTCACTAGTTTTTACTGTTTTGAAAAAGTGTTATTTACTGGTTTTGACTGTTTTGAAAAAGTGTTATTTACTAGTTTTGATCGTTTTGAAAAAGTGTAATTTACTAGTTTTGACCGTTTTGAAAAAGTTAATTTCTAAAATTAAACACTTTTGTAAAGCCCATTTTTCATGGTTCCTCAGTGTTGAATAGGTTAAACTATTTGCAAAAAAAAACTTACTGCAGGACAGTTTAGTGTGTTCTTGTTGGGGTCGAATTCCATACAAAATGTCAGAATTGAGTAAAGTTGCATTTTCAGTGAGGGCCACCGTTTCCGCTTCTGGTTTGTCTGAACTTATGACGGCTGTTGGCTTAATTTGCCCTCCCAACGACGATGTTTTGGCGGGTAGAAAAGGATTGTTTTTTTCTCCGAAAAGTGGAAAAGTTTCATTTTTGACTTCATTTAACAAGAGTAGCAAAGGGCCGAGTGGTGCTTCGGTGGTCGCTGGCGGGTCAGAATTTTCGAAAGTTAGCGGCTCCTTTATTGCAAACGTTGTGATTGGGACGGCTTCGTTCGAATCAGCTGCTTGGAGGAGCTTCACTACCTGCAATTAATTTTTAAAAAATAATTAATTTCTTAAGCCTAGTCAATAGCCTGCTTCAACTTTTCTAAACTGTAATAATCCAGTTTTACATTTCTTTAAAAACACGAATTTCATGTTTTGACCTTGTTTAAAAAGTTTTATTTACTGGTTTGGACCTTTTTTGAAAACGCTAGTTTCGTGTTTTAAACTTTTTGAAAACTATTATTTTTTTTGGTTTGACCTTTTCTCAAAGTGTTGTTACTAGTTTTTATTTTTTTAAAAACAT
Source organism: Dicyrtoma fusca (assembly GCA_034695205.1). Taxonomy (NCBI): domain Eukaryota; kingdom Metazoa; phylum Arthropoda; class Collembola; order Symphypleona; family Dicyrtomidae; genus Dicyrtoma; species Dicyrtoma fusca. The sequence continues at coordinate 8,017 of JAQFZC010008272.1, read as the reverse complement.
TATTTTCGTGTTTAGACATTTTTGGAAACCTTTATTTCATGTTTTGACCGTTTTGAAATGTTTTAGTTATTAGTTTTAACCTTTTTAAAAAGGCTAGTTCGTTTCTACCTTTGTTAAAAGTGTTAGTAATGACATAGTTTTGGTCTTTTAGAACACTCTAGTTTCGTGTTTTGACCCTTTTAAAAAGTGTTAGTTGCTGCCTTTGACCCTTTTGAAAACGCTATTTCCTTGTTTTAACCTTTTTAAAAGCCCCTATTTGTTGTTTTGACACTTTTTTGAAATTGTTCGTTTGTCTAATTTTGATTTTTTTGAAAATACTAAATTATAGATTTTTAACCATTTTTAAAAGTGCTAGTTACGGGTTTTGACCTGTTTCAAAAATTTCACTATACAATAAACACTTTTACAAATTATTCTTTCTATAAATGATAGCTTCCCTGTTGTGAATAGGTTAAAATATTTTTTTGTTTTTGAAATTCTTAAATTACTCAAAAAATATACTTACATGGCCGTTGACGCCCAGATTTACTACCACAGACAGTATAAGGAAACAGCGGCAAAATTTTGGTGGAAACTTTTCCTTCATTTTAAATGCCAATAAGTAGAAATAGATAGACTTTTTGAAAAATTGACTTTTTTAAATCTTTTGAAGGACTTAGTTTTACTCGGCGTGGTGTCCGTCGGTCAACTAAGAGAATTCTGTCTGGGCTTTGGCTTGTATATTCTATGTTTTGAAGATCGACAGACTTGTATGTACGGAAATAACTTGAGATTAAAAATAAAGAAAAACGAGTTTGGAAAAGTGTGACAGAGAGACAAAGAGAGAGAGAGACAGACAAACATAAAAAAAAGTTAGAATTAAATGTCAACTTGCAAATACTTACGTTACTTGTTGGCTTCATTGTTGCTACATTTGATTTAAATGTATTGTTGTAAGAATACTGAGTGCGAAGAAGCGTATATATTGTCTAAAGCAAGTTCTAAATCCAGGTTTTGCGAATCAAGCCTTGCGAAACTGTAAGAGTAGGTCGGCTTGGGTTTAGGTTGAGAGGGCCGTCAATAAGGAATAATTGATGACATAAATTGATTAGCGTTGATTGATTAAATTGAATTGCCGGATTGAGAGCCAATTAAATTAAAGATTTAGGAAGATATACATAATCAAATTACTGTCAACGTTTATGACCGAAATAAAAAGTATCCACGAGCGCGCATTACGAACAAATGAAGTCTTTAGTAAGCTTCATTTATTTTGCACGTTCCGAAAAAAAAAGTACAAATGGGACAAATCTATTTTTACTCCTTAGAATGGGCAAGCTGGGAGTTTCCTATACATACTGTTCGAAAAAGTGTAAATCAAGGTTTTGCAAGTGTCAGAAGGTGTACATGGTCGTTAAACATGTTTTAAAAACTGCAAATTCGGATTTTCTTGGATCTTTAAAAAGTGCAAATCGTGGTTTTTTTTTTGATCTTCTAAAAAGTGTAGATTCCTCTTTTCTCATCTTTTGAAAAGTGTAGATTCTGGTTTTTGACTCATTCCAAAGTGTAAATCAAAGTCTTACATTTTTCAGAAAGTAGGGGCATGTAAAATGCCATATAAATGCCTCTACCTGTATTAGTTTAAAATATGACTCCCGCAAAGCAACAAACCCCGTGCGGCGTTGAGCTATTACATGCATCCCAAATTGGAGACAAAAATAATTTTTAGTAAAATCCAATAATTTTATAATTTTATAATGATTCAAAATAAATTACACAAATTAGAAATAATATTATCATTATGCTTCGCTATAAAAAGAGGAAAATGGTATCTACTACTCTACACATTTCAAAAACTCGTTTTTGTAAAGTCACGAATAATGGTGGGATAGACCTCCAAGCCATCAGTTATCGATGGCCTACAGGTACATACAAACGACTGAGGGGCCGTTCATAAATGACCTTGGCAAACGACGGTGCATGACCGGGCAATCCAGAATTACAAAAATAATTTTTTAAATGCACAACTCACGTTCCATTAAAACCTATTAGGAACTGGGAAGTCATAGAAAGTATGCTTTAGAAAAGAGCTTTATTCTGTAAATAAACTTTTTCAAAAAGGTCAAAACTGGTAAATAGAACTTTTTCAAAAAGGTCAAAACTGGTAAATATAACTTTTTCAAAAAGGTCAAAACTGGTAAATATAACTTTTTCAAAACGGTCAAAACTGGTAAATAGAACTTTTTCAAAACGGTCAAAACTGGTAAATAGAACTTTTTCAAAAAGGTCAAAACTGGTAAATAGAACTTTTTCAAAAAGGTCAAAACTAGTAAATGACATTTTTTCAAAAAGGTCAAAACTGGTAAATAGAACTTTTTCAAAACGGTCAAAACTATTAAATAACACGTTTTTAAAAGGTCAAAAATCTAGAAATTACCGTTTTCAAAACATTTGAAACTAAGGGTATAACCTTTTCGAGAAACGTGTCAAATTTTTTATTTACAAATTGGAACGTCATTTTAGAGCAGCCCCTTGTTGTGCCTCTAGTCTGTAAAATGATGAGCATCTTCAAGAGCGTCGGCTGAATGCGTGTGTGCGACTTTCCTACTGTAATAAGTGGATGAAGATTGAGTGATGATGCGATTGAGGATTTGTGCCGTGGCCTACTGATCTCAACTGTATCCGGAATCAGCAATCAATGCAATGGCTTTTGCATTCCCATTCCCATTGCATTGCATTGTTGTGATTTGTATTGTTGCAATGTAAACGTCCCATTGGTTTTGTTTGGTGTTGGATTGAACACTCTGTGTACTTGCCTCTTGTTGTTTTTTTATTTTGGGGCATAACGGTACCATCAGACTTGTGCTTGACGAGCCAAATGACCCTTTCCGAGTTTGTTTTTTTCAGATATTTTTGTGCAAAAAGCATTTTTGAAAAGATGCAAAATGAAAAATTTAGTTTTTTTTAAATTCCAAGTTTGATTAATAAGAATTCTAATTAATGTAAAGAGTTTCAATGGAATTATTGGTTGTGATAATCATAGGAGCACAATAAGTCTCATTTTGCTTCTTCACCCATCAAATACGTTTATCCACTTATAGGCCGCCGATCTGCTGTCAGATATTCCAGGTTGCAGTAAAGTGGCGGCCATCACATTATATCGCGGCCGAAGATGCAAAATGGCGCGTATCCATACAAAATGTAAAAGCATTAATTTCCTATTACATGCCTAACCTCGATGTACACGTTTTTAAAATCGTGCAAAACCTTGATTTGCACTTTTTCAAAATATTCAAAACCTCGATTTTCATTCTTTTGAAACATGCAAGATCCAGATTTACACTTGTTTGAAACATGTAAAAGCTGAATTTGCTCGTTTTAAAAGGTAAAACGTTAATTTGCACTTTTTTCAAAACATACTAAACCTCGGTTTGTCCTTTTCAAAATATGCAAATCTTCGATTTTCACTCTTTTAACACATGCAAGACCTTGATTTGCACTTTTTCAAAACATGTAAAAGCTGAATTTCTTCTTTCTTAAAATACGCCAAACTTTTATTGATAGTACTTTTCTGTTCCAAAAAAAACTTTGATTTAAAAACAAGGGATTAGCCCTCGTGTATCTACATACGTTACGTGTTGTACAAAAAAATATGGAAACTACGAGTATTTTTCTGCTTTTATGGACGCACGTCCTTTTGCATCGTAACATTGCCTGCGCGTAATTGTGCACTGTAGCAAAAGTGGAGGTGCGTCATTTTGCATCTTAAGCAGGGATACATTGCATTGGCATTGAAAACTGAGACCATAGCAAAGCACAGTGATAGAGCAATTGCAAGGGGAAGAAGTGCATAGGCGAGGACGGAGGGTGCAAAGGGCGGAAAGTGGGTCAATCGGTTAGTTGGCTTTTGGAGGAGCTCTCCACCACACACCACGCCACCATGTCCGCACGCCCACGGAACTCAAACGCACCCCGACCGACACCGCCAGCCACCACCGCCACCAAAGCACCAGCAGCAGCCGCCGCCACCGCCACCGCCACCAGCAACCCGCCCAAAGCAACGTCGAATCCCGCCAAAACCAACCACCAGCCCTCTGTCCAGGTACGCACGCCAATTAGGCACCATTTCTCGTAGAGCCTTAACCTTTTCGAAACGGTACGATATCTATAGTTTTACATCTTTTTAAAAGTGTTAAATTATTGGTGTGGCCTTTCTCAAAGTGTTAATTTCTTGTTTTGGTCTTTTTGAAAGTGATAATTTCTTGTTTTTTGACCTTTTTAAAAACGTTGATTTCTTGTTTTTTACATCTTTTTGAAAGTGTTAATTTAATGGTTTGACATTTCTGAAAGTGTTAATTTATTGTTTTGGTCTTTTTGAAAGTGTGTTAATTTCTTGTTTTACATCGTTTTGAAAGTGTTAATTTATTAGTTTGACCTTTCTAAAAGTGTTAATTTCTTGTGTTGGTCTTTTTGAAAGTGGTAATTTATTGTTTCACATAATTTTGAAAATGTTAAAATCTTGTTTTTTTTGACGTTTTTGAAAATGTTAACTTGTTGTTTTACAACTTTTTGAAAATGTTAAACTCTTATTTTTGAACCTTTTTTAAAACTTTAATTTCTTGTTTCAAATGTTTTTGAAAGTGTTAATTTATTGCTTTGAATTTTTTCAAAGTGTTAATTTTTTGTTTCGACCTTTCTGAAAGTTTTAATTTCTTTTTTTACACACCGTTTTTAAAGTGTTTATTTCCAGTTTTGAGCTTTTCCAAAAGTATGATTTCTAGTTTGGATCTTTCAGAAAACGATAATTTCTATCTAAATGAGCATTTCAAAATAGCTATTTTTAGCTTCGAGCTTTTTGAAAGTTAAGATTGCCCTATAAGTATTAACCGCCATTATATGTGAATGGTCCCTCAATAGTTAACTTAAGAAAATGCTACAGGGTTTCCATAATTTCTGGAGAATGCAAACGTCATTTATGGATGAGCCTTGTGCGTAGCTAAGGGGCTCTCTTTCTCGTTCCATCTTCTTCTCTTCAGCATTGCATTGTAATGGAAAGCATGATAATAGCTTTCAAAGCACGTCCATGGATCACTGCAATAGATTTATAGTAATTAAAAATGGAATTTCCAATTAATTCCATGCTAAGAGATTGACAGCCAGCGACCTGATTTTAATTCATTGCAGCTACAATCCCCCTGCACCTGCCGTAACATTCAATTCTGAAACAAAAAAATAGATCAATAATTTTTTTTATTACAAGCAATAATACAACTGAGCCCTTTGTTCCATTACAAAATAATTTATTCAGAGTATTGACACCGTACAGAGAACTTCTTACTACGCGAAGCTCCGGCTCAAAATATTCCCAATTTTTTTTATTTGTAAAGACATTGATTGCACTATTGCATTCCATAATAAAAAATAACTTTTTTTTTGCAATTTTATTTTTTTTTTTACAAATTAATCGTGTTTCGTGTTCATTTTTTTTTCCCTTCTCTTCAGGTGACTGCCCGAGTTCTTTACGGCTCCGTGTCTGCAATCTCTACCCTGCAGGCTGAGCGAAAGAAAAGGAAATGAAAGGGGTCTTTCCTGTCACGAATTTACGGGCAATTTTATTTGTGTTTTACATTTTTTACAATTTTACCTTTTTCAATTCGGGAGCCCTGTCAGCCCTTGTGGGAAATCCGGCTAATGAAAGTCAAAAATTTGCGGTAAAAAATAGTACAGAGGCAGAGCAATCCACTGCAGTTGTGGGCCAAAATGTGACTGAAAGTTTAGAGACTCAAAATAAATTCAAAAAAACGAAAAGTAAAGAAAAAGACAAGGATTTTACGCATTCGCAAGAGTACGCGGAGTACCTAAGCAACCCTTTGCATTACGCTGCCTTTGTAACGAAGGCTGTTCAGTCCGGAATCGACGAGGCCAGGAATTTATACGAAAATATCGAGCCTGATCTTTACCAAAAGGGTAAGCAAAAAAATACTTAAATTTTTTATTAAAATTAAAGTTATTAAAGTTTAAACACAGTTAGTGACGCCAGTGCAGTGCCAGGAAGGCAAGGCATGGCAGGCATGTCTAATTTTCAAATCGCGGGAACATTGCCGGAAACATTCCCAGAATGCCCCACGTTTAATTTAATTCTAATTTTGCTCTTTATTTCTGCCCTTACAGATGTAGTTTTACGTGGCGATCACCCCTCAGTTTATTTGGCAGCTATTAACCGACAAAGCCCGAAGGCGAAGGAACTTGCTAGGATTGCCTATGCAACGCTGAAGGCGACCAGCGTTCTAAAAGAACAGTAAGTGTTGTGCATAAAAACTACCAAAAACAGCTCTTTAATTAATTAGAAATAAAAAAAAAGTGCAAAATCTAGATTAATTAATGTTTAAATAGGTTGGCTCAGTTCCGAGATGAGAGGGAGCACCGACTCACTGAGATTTCACTCAGGCAAACACCGCTGCAGCTAAATGCAAACTGCCCGTCAAAGTAATTTGTTTTTTTAAAATAAATTTTTATTTAATTTAATTGATTTAAGTAATTATTGTGGAGTATATAAAATGGCTTGTTTTACTTTTAGACGACAAGAAGAGGAGCTCTGTCTTCCCTGGACGTTTCATGGCTACAAATATAGATCTGTAGATGGGACCTGTAATAATCTTCCTAATCCACAATGGGGCTCCGCCTTTCAACCTTTTGCACGCTTTCTACCCCCAGAGTATGACGATGGTTCGTAAAATAAAGAACCAATTAAAGAGGTTTCTATATTTTCAAAATCCCTTTCAAAATAATGGTAAGATTTTTTTGACCAAATTAGGGATCTCTACTATCCGAAAATCGGAATCTGGAAATGACCTTCCATCCCCCCGGGTCATCTCTACGAGTGTTCACAAGGATGTTTCAAGACCCTCCTCAACTTTAACACTGATGCTTATGCAGTGAGCAATTTTAAGCTGTTTTTGTTATTGTTTTTACAAATTTTAATTTTAATAAAATTCAAAAATATTAAGTTCTTGTATAAAATGTTTAGATGGGGTCAATTTTTAGACCATGACCTAACAGCCACGTCCCAAACGCGGTCCTTTAATCATTCTATACCAAAGTGCTGCCGCGTAGCTTTAAATCTGAGCCATCCCGATTGCCTGCCCATCAAAGTTCCAGAAAATGACCCTTATTTTAATGGAACCACTTGCATGGAATTTATAAGAAGTTCTCCAGCTCCTAGGCCTGACTGCACATTAGGACCAAGGGAACAGCTAAATCAAGTTACCCTAATAAAAATATCCATAATTTTCTAAAATTTTCCAAAATTTTCCAATAATTAATATTAAACACTAACAAAATAATTAAATTTTTTAAAACATTTTTTCATTTTATGGTCCAGTTAACATCATGGCTTGACGGAAGTGTGATTTATGGCTCAACTGACGAGGATCTGAAGCAGCTTCGTTTATTTCAAAAAGGGAAATTAAAATATTCTTACATGCCCAGTCGAAAGTCCCTTCTGCCCCGATTGCATCATTTCCATGAGGGGGAGTGCGTTCTCACTTCGCCCCGCCTTTTTTGCTTTCACGCTGGCGATGCGCGCGTGAACGAGCAGCCAGGCCTGGCAGCCATGCACACCGTCTGGCTCCGCCAGCACAATTTAATCGCGGAAAAACTAACTGAACTTAATCCGAAATGGAGTGAGGTACTGTTTTGCCTAAACCTAAATAAAGCCAAAACTGTAATATTTTAATTGCATTTAATTAATTATTTTATTTTATTCTAATTTTTAGGAAACAGTATTTCACGAAACGAGAAAGATTGTGATTGCTCAAGTTCAGCATATTTCCTATCGAGAGTTCCTGCCTTTGCTTCTGGGCCCGATGGTTATGAAGGTACTTAATGGCAGTTGCGTAGAAATATTTTTGACCGCCAAAATTCGAAAACGTTACGAATTTAAATTTTGAAATCACTTACAAACCAGTGCTGCCCAAAATTTTCGCTAGTCTAGTCAAGTCTAGTCACGTCCAAAATCAAATGCAGCTAGTCTAGTCTA
>JAQFZC010008271.1:0-10338 GCA_034695205.1 Dicyrtoma fusca | reverse complement strand
ACAATCCATTCACACTTTTAAAAAGGTCAAGAGAAGAAGTTAGCATTTTGCAAAACTTACAAAACAATAGTAACTACTCATGGAGAAATCTAAAAGTTGTAAAACTAAGTGTATTACCGTTTTAAAAAGGTTAAGCACAGTTCTATAAAGTTACTTAGCTTCTTAACGACCAAAGTTTTGTGCGCTTCGCTGAGATCCGCCTGGTGGCGCATAAAGGACACGTGAATGCATTACACACAATGTTGTTATATTCACTCAAAAATATAGCCTTTTCCAGTGCTAGTAATACAAATTTCTAGGTTTGACCCTTTCAAAAATGTCATTTTCTTGTTAGACAGTGTTAGTGGCTAGTATTGTTTGTTTCTGAAAATGATGACTACATAGTTGTGAGCTTTGTAAAATTCGTAGCTTTAATTGTTGACCTTTCCAAATCCTAAATTCCAATTTTGACCCATTAAAAAGTGTAATTTCGTAGCTTCGAATGTGGTTTACAATGTGGTTTAACAGTTTTGATCGATTTCAAAAAGCAAAATTGTGGATTATATAAACGTTTTTGAAGCGTTCTATCTCCGGTTTCAAGTTTCATTTTAAGCAAGCACAAAATGTGTGCAAAAAATAAAAAAAAGAGTGCCTGCTTAAGTAACACAAAAAATCTATGCTAAGTAAATGCATTTAAATAAATGAATGATAAAAATCCTAAATGTTTGGAAAAATACTTTTTGGCAATCATGTCACATTGACAGGCCCAAATAAAGTAATCACGTTGTTAAAGTATAGAATCTTTTTGAAATCCCATTTCTTATTAACAGCTAAAATCTTGTAATTGTGTTTTTTCAATAAAAACACTTTTTTGGAATTGAAGAAAAGCACAAGAAACGTCATATGAGACAAGCCCCGTACTTATGCAGAAGGTGTTTTTCCAGTTGTTTTTGTCAATGCCGAGCTACGCTGAACTTCATTAAATTCCAAAATGAATAATCAGATAATTTATACGTGTCATAGAATTAAAAGAAACAAAGCCAAAAGTGGAAGAAGTTCCATTTTAGCGGAATTTCTTAATTTAAATTAAAATTCGATTTTTCGCTGTCAGTTAGTTAACGGAACTATTTATTTATTCAACAATTTTTTAGAAAACAAACGAATTGAGTCACCACCGCAAATGTTATGCAAATACTCAGCAAATCATTACTATGCTTTAATTCTCGGCCACTCTTTCAAAGAAGAAGGCAAAGTTCAATTTGTTTTAATAAAATAAACTATATTGTAAATCTGCCAGGAAAAATGTAAAAAAATTGATTTTTTAATATGATTGCGTAATTTTTACGCCGCTTGGGATCTTGAAAGAAGCTTTCTTAGTGTTTAACTAAATATTTATTAAAATCTTTAGCCCGAACAAGGGAAGATTTTGCAAAAAACGTGTCGCCATTCCTAACGTTTAGTTTAAACAAACATTGTGAATGTCAACCCTCACTGCATTACAGTGGAAGTATTGGAAGGCACATCTGTTGACTATTTATTTGAATTACATTTTGTGTACAGCGATGTGTCGTATTTTTCTATCTTCTCTGTCTCTGTAATTGCGCCAACATCTTCTTGGAAATCAGCAAAAATTCTTTCAATCCAAATCGCTCCAAAAACGATACATCATCGCTTTGAAAAAGACGTGTTCAAAACTGCTAGGCCAAACTTTCACACGCATCAAAGAAAGAAATCCAGATTATTAAAAACGTTCAAAATTATTAACTAGAAAAAGGTCAAAACTATTAACTTTCGTTTTAAAAGGGTTACAGTGATTAGTTAGCAGCATTTTCAAAAATATAAAAAGTAGAAACCAACATTTTTGAAACGTTGTTGTTATACCATACCCATTAAAAAATTACCTTTCCTTATGTTAAACACTGCTAATAAAAACTGCATAGCAGTAATCAACAAAATGACATTTAAATCGTTTTTAAAGGCCAAAACTTTAGACACTTTCTTCCCATCCCAAAATTAACGGCGTAATTTATGAATGGCCTCTAAACAACATGTCCATCGAACACTCCAGCAGCCAGTAACTTCAGACGACATTCACACAAGAAAACGAATTCGAAACAACAAATGGATTTAAAAAATAAAAACAGATTATGCACAAAATGACAAAAGAAAAAACAAGGATTCTCTTCACTTGATCAGTAATGGTTTTATTTCTATTTTTTATTATATTTTTATTTTTCCAGCATTGGTTTTTACAATTTTCCACCTCTGTGTTTTAAAATGTGCCCACATTGAGGGTAAATTCCCAAGAGGCGTTAAAGCTAAACACCTGTTTAAAAGCTTAAAATTTAAAAAAAGTTGTTTTCAATAACAGTTATTACTTTTTTTTAAATTGACAGCTCATTGAATTTTGTCTTCCTTATTAATTGGGCTTACCGCCAGTTAGTGCAAAGAAGTTATGTCCCAATTATTTGTGTAACATTTTTGTTATGTTGAAACACTTGAAACTACAAGTACCTACACATCAGTTCTCTGTCCACTCGGCTATCCATTGTTTCTCTCAGTCGATCTCTGTTCTGTCCTGTCCTCCATTATTGATTTCACAGTCATTTACAAAATCAAATTTTAACAACAGCAGTATTTTAGGTGATGTAAATATCGACAGAAAAATGTAATCGGTATGCAGTTTCATACTTAATTAATTTATAAACCAAATATTTAATTCAAGAAGCAATTACGAGTAAAGCAGACTTTGTAACGTAAATCTGAACGTGAATGCATTCTTCTGCCTATTGCAGACTTTCAAAGGCAAAAACCAAACTTGTAAGCAATGCTGCCTTTAATAAACAAATAAATCACAAATGGCGTTGAAAAGAATCACATTTTCTATCGCACAAAACTCTTATTACCGCTGATTTTTAAAGAACATTGTTTGGGTCCACTTGGGAATTTATTGAGCTGTCGCCCTTGGGGTCCTTCGTTGGCTTCGGTCGTATATCATACAATAGGTCCTTAGGAAGGACACTTTATGAATAATTATGTAATGAGAATTCACACACACAAGAAACATAATTGGAATTAATAAATAGATTTAGGAATTTAAAAAAGAAATAGGATTTTTAATAAAGTGATGGGGAAAGAGACTCTTCCCTTGTTCAAAAATAGTTTGCCTTTACGTTTTTACTATAATTTTTATTTATGCGGTTTAAATGTCCAAGTTTAGGATAGTTAGTTACGTGTACAAATTTCCATTAAATACACAGCCAGGGATATGGACAGACACACACAAGTGCTACAGTTTGTATGTACAGACTGGTGGTAAAATGGTGTTAAATGACAGATGGAGCAACAAAGTGCAATTTGTTTTTTAAAAAAGAAAAAATGACCCAAATACAAAATGTAACATAATTTTAAAGGGCATTCGTCACTGACGAGCTCATTTTACGGACCATAAAAGTCAAATGGCTGTTCATAATTTATGTTTAAATATTAACGCTTAACGCCGTTCAGTAAAACACCAGCTAATTGCTTAACACCAATAAGTTATTACAATGTCCTCCTTCGTTGGTGCTAAATTAAATCTGCCGAGGTTATTCCCGCAGTAAAAATAAAGGATGATTTCGCTCCTCTTTAAAAACACGGAAGTACAGACTTTTGCACTTTTTGAAAAGCAAGATACTCAAACTTCTGTCTTGTTTCAAAAAAATTGCATACAAATCGTTTTGGAGGTCTGAAAATACGCCGAGAGTAGATTTATGTTTTTAAAAAAAGCGGAACTCTTCGAGATACTTGTGATTTCTCGGTATTGTTGTTGCGATTTCATTTCTTCTTTTCAAATTGTTCCAATACTAGACTTAACGCCGTTTACTAAAAATATTCAGAAGCAATTTGGATCGTTCTAAGATTGGAAACGCACACTAAGGGATTCAACCAACCAATGAACAGTCAACATGAGACGAAGGGTCTTAAAAATCTGTAGTGATCGTTAGTAACTCAAAAAGAGCAAAACAATATTTACGCGTTTCTAAAAACGTCTTAACGTATATAGTACAAAGTTTGAAACGTGCACAGCTTTGATTTCAACTTTATTTAACCATCTAAATTATGGAGTTGTTGTTTATAGAAACATGCCACATCCCGATGTATACTTTTGTTTAAACACTCCAAGCTTTGATTTGTATTTTTTTGACTGTACAAAACTTGGATTTACTTTTTTGTAAAATATGCAAAACCTTGGTTTGTACTTTTTTAAACAAAATAAAAATCCGCGATGTGCACTCTTGTAAGTAATACATAACCCCAATAAACACATTTAAAAATATACAAAACTACAATCTACTCTTTTTTTTAAATGCAAAACACAATGTTTGCTTTTGTAAACCGTGAAAAACCTTAATATACACTTTTTAAACCAAGCCAAACACCGATTTTTACTTTTTCAAAACGTAGAATACTCCGTATAACAAGTTTTTGAACCATACAAAATCCCGGTATGAACTTTTTGGGACACGCAGACCCTTGATTTACACGATTTCGAAATTTCCAAAACTATGATCTACCGTTTTCGAAAATGTAAAAGTGTGATTCAGTTTTTTAAAGCGTAAAAATCTTGATATGCACTTTGTAGACCTCGCAAAAAACGTACTTAGTACTTTTTAAAAACACTAAAAACCTCGAATTATACTTTATTATAACACGTTACGTAAACTAAAACTTTTAAGACGATGCAAACAAGCAATTTACACTTGCAATGAGCACAGAAAACACCGATGTGCAACTTTTAAAACATTCAAAACTGCTCTTTTGTTGGTCTTTTTTAAAACTGAACAAAAGCTTCAATTGCATTTTTACAACCCATGCAAAGCACAGCTTTAAACGTTTAAAAATTCAAAACCCGACTTTGAATTAAATTATACTAATCTCATATTTTATCTTTTTATGAAAACGTATGTGACTGCCTGGAATACTGATTTAACAGTATTGAATGATTTAAAACGTGGGTTAAATTTTTTATTCTGAAAAGTGAAAAAAAACTACAGGTAGGACCTGTTGAGCACTTTGAAATCCCACCGTTTTCCCACTTATTTTGGCGGTTACGACTTTCGAGCACACTTGCAAAAATTTTACCTGGGATTTGTTTATTGTGTTCTGTAAATGTCCACTTGAGAATTTATTGTGCTGTTGCTCTTAAGGGCCTCCGTTGATCCCAGACGTTGGCAAGATGAAGGGTCCTTATTAAGCCTTGTAAACAATTTTAAAATTAGATCACAAGCCCAGAAGAAAATAAATTGAATGAAAGAATATAATTTAAAAAAACAAAGCCAGAAGTAAAAGAACACCTTGTCCCATTTTAGTGGAAATTGTTTATATTAAATTTCTACCTTTAACTGTAGCTCAACGGAAGTATTTATTTACTCTACAATTTTTCAACAAAAAAAACGAGTTCTACACAGCAAATGCTACACATAATGCTGGTAAAACTTTCTTATACACTAACTGCCTAAACCCATTCAAAACATTGCAAAGTACCATGGGCTTTCAATTTTAAAAAAAAATATTAAATTATATATGAACCTCCTCTTTAAAAATTCTTAATTTTTAATATGATTGCTTAATCTGTACGCCGCATAAAAATTTAAAATTGGCTTTGTTGGTTTGTAGGTCCAGTTTATGATTTCCTAGCGTAACGACTAACAATTGTAAGTAAGAATTCGCTAAAAAATTTTGGATTTTATTTTTAAAATAAAAATTGAGAATGTCAACACGCACTGCAGTACAGTAAAAGCAGTGAAGGCACAGTTGTTGACTATTTATTTAAATTAAATTTTGTGTACAGCGACGTGTTGTATTGTTGCAGTGTCTCTGTCTCTGTAACTCCTTCAAGGCATAGGATATATAACATATTGCTATTTTTAAAACTGTATGCCTAATCTGGCCATTCATATATACTGCTTTGGACGATCAAACATTCATTTTATTGAGAACTTAACATTGGATAAACACGTTCGGGTACATTATCAGTTTTTTTTAAAGGTTGAGCTGTTAAAGCAATCTTTTTAAACGGATCAACTGTGACAGTTTACACTTTTGAGGACAATAACAATATCAAGTTTTGACATTTTTAAAGGTTATAGCTTCCGTCGTTTTGTACTGTCTACAATACCTATTTATCATGTTTTGCCCATTTTAAAGACTAGAAAAATCATGTTTTGCACATTTTACAGACTTCAAAAATCATGTTTTGCAAGTGCTGTGTATAGTTATTACTAAACATGTAGCGATCGTGTTTTCAGCTCCTTCAAATATGCGAGGCCCCCAAGTTCCACGCCGTCGATTCGTCGCAGAACAGTCCACTGCCACGAACTTCTCTCCACACCACCGCATCGGCAGTTGGTTGTTGGTCGTTGAAAGGGAAACAGTTAAACTCCCATAGTTGTAGCCGTAATTCATTTCTGTTTTCTGCCGTTAAAATTATCTGAAATTATAAAATAAACTGTAATTAGAAAAAGTAATTAATACTAAAACCTTACCTGTGTCTGTGTATATTTCAGCATCCAGCATCTGTTACAGAAGTCTCTATTTCCAGACAAGAACTGCAAGCATTTCATAGTAGTCATTAATATTAAATATAGTATTAATATTCCGTTCATCAGTTAGGCATCCATCTTACTGTGCTTTCCATGCCGTGTCATTCTATACAGTCCAGGATGCAGCGTATAGTATGAGTACTGGGGTCGAGCACTGGCTTACCTCGGCACTTTATTATTGTAGAAGAAATCACCTTCTACAAACACCAGGCAGAGGCTTAACGCCACGCAGGAAAAATACAGTTCACTACTAAGTGCATGCAAATAGCTTGGTACCCGTGATCTTTGTAGCGTCGGCAATTGCAAAACACAGTTAATGCCAGACGTTTCATTAGCAAAAACTAACAAATAACCTTTTCATAATTAAATAACTAAATCGCTTGTATTTAGTTTAAAAAGCAAAAACTATTTGCAGTCTGAAAGTATGCAAACATTAGATATATTTTTATAAAAAGGAACAATGAATTTTTGAATCATATAAATCGATCATGGTCTCCCAGTTTGTCCTGCAACAAGAAGCATGATTAAACAGTTCGGCGCCGCTCAGTTAAAGTCTTCGACGAATGAAGGAAGTTTAATCAAAAACAAGCTAAATCAAAAACTTGGAAAGAAAGTTTTGAAAATTATATATCATTCCAGCCTTGAAATTTACAAAAATAATGAAACACAACAGAAATTTAGCACCTGTGTCTTAAATCAATAAAAATGAAAAACGATTACATAATTTAAAATAAAACGGCTAATCTAACTCACGCATAAATCAACCAGGAGTCTTGCTGACACCTCAAGGTTACTGTAAGCCAAAATTAATAAAACACTTTATCCCATTTTAGCGGATTTTGTTAATTTACATTTTCGTTTTTTCATTTGTAGCCAACAAAAGTACTTATTTAGTCTATGTAAGATTAGAGTTTTATTGTAAGGGATTGTTGAACGTAAGTTATGGGAAGAGCTTGTATTGAGTGCGACGATTGCGCAATGCGAACGAGCATAAAGAAGGACAGAGACGAGAGACGGGATTCAGACGAGAGACTCAAGCAGTCAGGAGTTAGAGTCGGAGCCGTGCAGGAAGGAGAAGAGGACAGAAGAAGAAACAGTGAGCCAGCGAATAGAGTTTAGAGAATCAGCTTTTGTGAATTATATTGAGAGTTTATTATTTCGGGTTTGATATAAAAAGTCCTGATCGAGGCATTATGTGAAAGTACTCTTTTGGAGATTATTAGCATAATCATTCATTCATATTTAAGTGTTTATTTCATTCATTATTTTAATTCGTCATTTTGAATAGTTACCTAATTGGAGAGGAGACAGAGAGAATTAGACCAATCGGTCTGAGGTCTTCCATGGCCGACTCTCTCACTAGCAGAGCCTTGCGAGTTGCGAATTAAATTAGATTAGATAATCAGAATGAGATCTTCATCTCATCCCCCGATCATTATTGTAATTGTTATCAAGGAGAGCGAGTTAGAACCAGAGCTACGCAGAGATAGAAGATTATCTAACTAACTAAAACATGCATCGTCACAGTCTACAATTTTTACAAAAAAAAATTTACTTACAACTACAAATGTTATACAAATAATTGTCACATCAGCGCTATGTCTGCACAACTGTCAGCAACGTTTTTGAAAAGAAGGGCAAAGTTTAATGAGCTTTTATATTTGAAAAAAGGAAAATGTTGTGAATCTTCCCGGACACTTTTTCGAGTTTCTGACTTTTTAATAACTTTAACGCTGCTTGGAATTTTGCAGCGAACTTTGTTACCGGCGTAAGCGGTAAATCATTGTTAGATTGGTTTCCTTTCAGACTGTGTAAATACTAATCGTGAGTTTAGCAGTTTAGATATTGTGTAACTAGGATGTTTTGCACCTTTTAAAAAGATAAACTTCAGGTTTGGCGCCCGCTGAGTTGACAAGTATCTCATCTAGCACTTTTTATACATTCAGAAAGGCTGACAATCTTTGCTTCAGGCATCATCTGTCTCGTGCTTCTATAATCGTTCAAATCCGGCCCATTGTGAGATTATTTTACAGTAAAGCATAACGAAACTGTCACGAAATTTTCTTTTAATTGATACATTTGTGAGGTTAATTCTCAATTTTTGATCTTCCCTTTTAAAAATCTTTAAAACTTCTTTTGACATTTTTTAAAATGATTTTCAGCCTTTGTGAAAACGGTTATTTTTATTATAAGTCATTTTTGAAAGTGGTTTTTTTGAGTTTAGACCGTTTTGAAAAGGTGAGTTACTAGTTTAGAATAGTTCTGAAAATGTTGAATTCTTGTTTAAGACAATTTTAAAAGGTTAACAGTGGATTACACACTTTCGTAAAGGCCATCTTTCATGGTTTTCCAGTCATAAATGTTGCACATTATAAATAATGTGTGTATTATTTATTTACCATCAGCTGACTTCATTCCTAATTCAAATCGACCAATGTAACTGTTCTTGGTACCAAACCATTTGTCAGTAATATACCTAAACTGCGTCGAAGCTTACAGTTTTAGTAATTTTACTAAAAGTAGTGGATTTTGTTCTTGATTTTGTATACGTAAAGATCTGCCATTTTTCTGTTTGCCACTTGTCAGAAAATACCGTGTAGAAATTTGAAAAAGGAACTTTGGCTTCTATAGCCAAGCCTATTCACCAGACATGGCTATACACACAAACCCCAGACGACAGAGTAAACTTATAAGCTGTTGCAATCCACTGATAGACCAATATAACGGAAAAGAAATCGAATTTGCAATGACCGTTTATTTGTAACTTGTTTGAAAACTTATTGTCATTGTATTCAATACTGTAAAGCTGCGCTAAGAATTTTCATTTAATTGCTATAGATTTTAATTTTGTGAGACAGCTGTTAATAAAGGAGGACCCTTGTTAGGCATTTAGTCATTTTGTTTTTAGGAGGCTGGCAAATATTACGTTTAATTTGGACTAGAAAAGTGGAAAGAGTGAAAATACGGAGTGTATAGTCTGCTGTTAAAATTTTGAAAATTAGCAAAAAAAAGTAATTTGTGCACCAGTTACAACATAAAATCATACAAACTACGTTTTAAAAAATGTGACAATTATTTACATTTGAAAAATGTGCAAAAGATAAAATCTACACTTCCAAAAGATAGCAAACCTTACATTTCACCTCTTGGTAGGAAGCTAATAGACTTTATTTTACGAATTTTAAAAGGAAAATATTTATAGAGTACTTTCGTAACAAATCTACTTATTAAAAGTTTGCAAAGAATATACCGTCTATTTTGAAATACGTACAAATAATAAAATTTACTTTTTAAAGATGTCTGAGATGTGTTATATATCAAATTAACTTTTAACAATTATTATTATCAAGAGAATTGCTAAAACAATACGAATTATTTTATACATTTTATTATTAATATTTTAAAATAATCTATTTTTAGACAACCATTCCATTAAGGGGCAGACCACGAGTTTATTCAGATGCCACAAAAAGATTTATTTGCATGTTTATAAAAGTTAGATGTTGAAATTACACTTCCGAAAACAGTTAAAAAAAAAACATTCTGGGCGTCCCTAAAGAGAATTTTTTTGGAAATGCTTATTTATGTTTTTGACCTGTTTAAAACTGTTAATTTCGTGCCGTACATCACCTATTTATTTACGAAAATGACAGGGTTCGACTTTTTACCACCCACAAGGCTTAATTACCACGCCACTTGTAAAAAGGTGGTATTTACCGGTATAAAGTGGTAAAAAGTGGTATAAAGTGGCATAAAGTAAATGTTACTTAAAAGC